>CABEEJ010000800.1:156244-214346 GCA_901482245.1 Timema douglasi
TATTGTAAGTGTGTAAGAATGTGGTATATGCGTGAAATAGGCATGGAGCGCTGTGAACGATGAGGGAATATAAAAATAACAAAAGGCAAACATTATTTTTAAGTTATTATAATTTATTCCTTAAAATTATATATCATTAATTAATCAATTACGACAGTAACACTAACAAACAATATCAATCTCTTAATGCCATAGCGTGAACAATATTTTTTGTTAGTCCATCTTTAGCTAACACAAACAAACTGGATGGTTTACCCACTCGAGAGCATGCCACGTATAATTGTCCGTGTGAAAAACATGGTGTTCTCAAATCTAAGCCACAAATAGACATCGTTTGACCTTGGGATTTGTTGATAGTCATTGCAAATGCCAATCTAATCGGAAACTGAATACGTTTGATTTGAATTGGCACATGACGATAGATCAGTTATCGACCGGGGATGAAAAATGATTAAATTACTAAAATGTATATTAAAAAATAGGGGTTGGTGATAAAAGGGTAAAAATTTAGGGTTGTATGTATTTTTTAATGTGACATAATAAAACAAATAAAGATATTAAAAAAATGTCTAAAAATTATAGAAAAATGTTAAGGGTGGACAACCCTTATCACTAATGGGTATGAAAAATAGATGTTGGCCGATTCTCAGACCTACTCAATATGCTCACAAAATTTCATGAGAATCGGTCAAGCCGTTTCGGAGGAGTACGGGAACGAACATTGTGACACGAGAATGTTATATATAAGATTTATTTATAATTTAATTTAGATAGCCTTGCCACAATGTTACATATCCCTTAGATCTTAGGTAAGAATACTTTATTAATATTAGGTGTTCTGTCTTACGATAGGTTCATCTCTTATGTCAGTGAACTTTGACAACTAATGTGACCTGTCCTCTGGCTCTACTTTGGCTCCCAGCTCGGAATCAATAATAGTCTACGTGCTATAAGTAATAACATTATATTATTGCTTTGAAAAATATAATCATCAAATTAATAATCCAAACAGGTTTTTTTAATGTCATGCAAAAGTAAGTCGTAAAGCTTATTATAGGGCCTAAGGCTTGACGTTTATTTGTTTTCAATAGATATTAAGATTGAAAAAGTGTTTGTAACTTTATTTTATAAACGAACACTTATATTTTGAAAATTTTCATAAGCAGGGAATTATATTTGAATACAACAATCTGAATAACTAATGTTAAAAGAGGTACACTGAGATCATATGAGTTTGTTTCTTTGTAATAACCAGTTAAACCATTTAAACTGTAGGCAATATGTAGTACAAACTTTTATCATGTTAGTCTTATCAAACCTTCAATTTAATTACGAAATGACAATCTCCACCCATGTAGGGTCAGGAAACAGTACCAGGGTATGTGTGGTACCTCATTGAATAAAACTACGTACGACTTTTATTCCTATGCGTGATTATTCTTGTTAATAGTCTTGTTTTTGAGCCCCCTAATCCCCTGGTCTCCCCCCCCTCTCAGCTCACTACCCAACCCAAGAAACATTACTTAAATTCTCATAGGAACCATTTTCGGTCCTTGGGCTGCCACCCCTCGTTTTTCCCTGTGATGACCGAGTGGTGCCAAGCACCGCCACCCCCTACACCCCCTTCCATTGCTACCCCTCGCCCCCTCTAAACCGTATCTGAAACAAAGATGATCCCTTGCACGACACTGCACGCTCATTAGTGACTTTCAACTAGGTCCAATGTAGATTCTCCAGACGCCATGCGCCAAACCATTTACTGTAATTTTACATCTACCCTTTCCTACCTCCCATAGGGTTTTATTTTATTTTTTTAATTTGTCTCCATGAGCATCACATCCGTTTTTTTTTGGTCCTTAAAACTTAAAGATGTTAAATATACAGGATAAATTACTAGATTTTTAATTGAGTCACCTTTTGTGGAATCACATTCATAAATCGTCACCCAAAACATTAGTTGTACTCTTATTTATCAGCGTATCAATACCCGTGTTAACTCTACTAAATGGGTGGGAATAAGGAAGCAAATAATCTAGATAAAAGGTACTCGTATTAACGAGGAGAGAGAATGGGCAACACTTTAGAAAAACCAAGTTAGCTGGGATTAGAAATACAACTTGCTCGTCAACTACAAACAAGACAATACGAGCTGGACATTTAAACCGTGTATCCATAGTTGCCTGCATTGTACTTATCAATTTATAGAAATATTTTAAATATTTGAATCAATATTTGCATTTAAAGACATTCTTCAGAATAACAATAGCCGTATATGGAGCATTTTAGAATAAATGAAAAATACAAAGAAAGTAACCGAGATCGACAAAAGATCAATAACTATATTTTTTAATTCTATGAATAAGAAAGTTACTACTGTAAAAAATTAATTTAGTGTAGTTTTAAACTAGCATTCAAGGTATCGCACAGAGTGAGCAAGCCTTGTTCAACTTTTTTAAAATTAAATGATTATATTATAATTGATTCTCTTTCATTAATTATAGTTTACATTATACATTCTTATTATAATATGCTAATTTCATTCTTAATAGAAAATCATATTAAGAATCTGCGTATAACCCGAACGGGTAGTAAGACGCGGTGCTAATAATAATATTAAGAGTCATAGTCCTTAAGGCTTAGTAACCTTAAATTTAATCGTAAACTTTAACTGTATATTAATAAGTAACAACAAACAGGTTGTTAATCGTTGTAATTATGAAAATGTCTTTATAGAGGAAACCAAAATAATTTCAATTAATTTTAAATTATAGCTCGTATTATTATTAAATCGCTCATATCGCTCATATGTTGCTTACAACTAGGTCTCAGTCTCAGACTCAGTCTTGTAAGTGAACAATGTTACCCTGAAAGCGAGACCAAAATTGATAATTAATCTTTGATTGATTAATTTTTTATTTTTGGTCGATCATTGGCACACGAGTCCAAGGTTCCCAGGTTTTAATCCCGTGTTCAGGTGTCATTTTTAAATTAACTGTAGAGTATTTCTTCATTCCGTGACCCTCTTAGATTATTTTTATAACCACTTGTTACTTCCCATTTTGACTATACGCACATGTACTGACTATGCTATTGTGTTAGGGATGAGTATGGCTAAACTTATATGAAATCTACTCGCATTTGGGAGAGGATGGTTTATAAAATAATTCAAGAAATCCCATCCAAAGTGCAACAAGCGGGACTCTAACCCCAATCACCCATTCATAGCCAGTCTAGTTCATTGCAAGTGTGATGTCTTAGATGATGTGAATCCTGAAGTGTGTGCCATCCTCTTCTTTTTTTACATGAGAATATTAGATGCTATAAACGTTCTATAGGCCAAGACTAACTAAAATCATTACAATTAGAGATAAATAAAAGACCAATCAAATTAAATTACGATTAAAATGTTTTGATGATTACAAAATCATGAGGTTTTATTTCTCTATTAAAGGTATTTTATATTTTCGCTTATAAAACTCAACATCATTCTTCAGATTAGCAGCTCCATCCTTAATCCTGTTTATTCCTGTGGGCGAAGAGGGACGTTGCTTTGTTTACCAATGCCTTGCCATCCCCTGCTTCCAGCCACCCCCTTCACGTTTATTTGAATTTAAAAAATAATAATAATACGAATAAGCTCTTCCATCCGAAGAGCTCTAAAAATAGTTGGACCTGGGAAGGATGTTGTTATAAGAATTTATTATTAATTAAAGATGGGAACAGGTGGCCTCTTTTCACAGGACTTCTTATTTTTCATTTTGTTTTCTTCTTCAAAGTACAAGGAATAACAAAAGAACCATTTCATTTGATGAAGTAAAAAGTGATTTAATAATAAATAGGGTGGATGAAAAGATTTGTAGTCGTCTTGAAGAATAATTAAACATTATAAAGAGCAATAAACCAACGTTAGTGTGTCAATGGAAAGTGTTTTGGGCTTCATAACAAATTTATCATTGATGCTAGAAAATCTACTAATTAATTATTTGCGCTTTTTGGTAATATTCTTAAGTCACTTCTGGGACCTAGCTTTAATCATAAGATAGTCTTACTTTAATAGGAACTATAAGGACTGAATCAATACCATCCCACATGTTTCATCTTGGATGTTTTCACATGAAACACTATCTTATTATCTGAGTCAAGAGTATTTTGAAGTAACAGAAAATAAAAGGTTTGTTTTCAGTGATTTTTTTTTCAGACTTACCATTATATAAATAGGTATTAAGGGTTTTATAAAAAGTTTTAATTATATCTATTAGATCCAAATTAATATTTTCTTTACCCACGTGTGCTTGTTTCGAGTATTTTCCAAGAAATACAATTAAACGTTATTTATGGGCGTATAAAAATAAAACTATAAAATAGAGTACTGCACTATTATTCCTTAATAAAAACACCAATACCCCTTAAAATTAACCAAAATGTACACATGGTACAGCACTAAAGGTATCAGTACTACCTTGGTCGTTTAAATATAGACCTATCTTAATAAAGTACATTTTGAGCTTGGTTCAAAAATATATTAAAATCAGATCTTAAAGTGTATTTTCGTAGGCAGTAATATTGTTGCTATATTATTTACAGTTATGATATAAGGCCTTCTTTTAGTACGTCCAGGTAATACTGCTACCTTTAATAGTAAATGAATTGTAATTACATACATATAAAAACCAATATGCTTATATACATACTTACATTTACTGTATATTTATTTTCCACATACTCATAAATATATATTGAATACATATATAATTACATAAATAAATACGTACATACAAATAAATTAATCTAGTTTAAAATATGACTGTGACTATGAATCGTATATGAAAATGTAAGGTTAATATGTATTAATTTTTTTAACGGATAAATGACAGATGGCTCACTATTGATGTATTGGGGGAGAAATTTGTATTAGTTTGTGTTATCAAAAAAAAGTAAAAAAAACATATTTTAATATTAGAACAGTCACCAAAAGAGAAAAAGGTTATTATTCAAAGCTGACTTATCACTTATAAAATGTAGTATTATTCATTTAGTTACTTTCTATATGTTATTAGGAACTTTAAATCTCATTGTATTGCTTACACAAGTATTCCAGCTATCCTTATCTTGAGCTAGTTATATACAGTCCACATCATCACACCCTTTATTTTTCAGGTACTGTACATTCTAATGTTATCCTCCCATCTGCATATAGGTCTTCCCGATGGTCTCTTCCCATTGGGTTAGCCAGTCAATACCCTGAATACTGTTCTAGATTCTTCCATTTAAGCTGCATGTCCTGCCCACCATAATTTACGAGATTTTATTAACATACCTATGTCTTGTGATGAGTGTGGGATATTTAACCCATCGTTATGTAATCTCCTCCACACCCCAGTAGTCTTATCCCTTCTTGGACCTAATATCTTCCTAAGTATCTTGTCTTCGAATATACTAAATTTGTTTTACTCATGTAAGGTAAGAGACCACGTTTTACAACCATAGAGAACCACCAACAAAATGTTTGATTAGAATATTATGAGATTTATATTTTTTGACACCAAGCCAAGATGTCAACAACTTACTTACAAAGTAATATCATCCATCTACATTCTGTATAATTTTTCTAATGTCCACTCTAATATCTTTATTACTAGTTATTATTGTTCTTAAATATTTAAATTCACTAACCCTGTCAAATGATATGTTGCTTTAATTAATCTCTAAGTGATCGTCTCCAATCTGTGTAGTCCTTTCAGAATTAAGTTATACACTTATTTTCTTACCATCTTCTAATAAAATGTCTGCATTTTTTCCACATCTTCCTTGCTATTGCTAAACAAATCTTAATCATCTTATTTTTATGGTTTAATGTGAAACCTTCCCTAATCTCTTGATATAACCTAATATCATTATTTAAGAATAGATTAGAAAGTAATTGGGAAGGTTCGTTTCTTTTTTCTCAAAACATTGTGCATTTTGAAAGTATCTCATAAGTGTCTTCTATCCCGTATACTGCCCTTTGTATCAGTCAAACATACCTCATTAGCATGACAAGATATGTAGCCATCCCAAATTTATACAAACAAATTGTAATTTGTTTATTTCAAATAAATCA
Source organism: Timema douglasi (assembly GCA_901482245.1). Taxonomy (NCBI): domain Eukaryota; kingdom Metazoa; phylum Arthropoda; class Insecta; order Phasmatodea; family Timematidae; genus Timema; species Timema douglasi. The sequence continues at coordinate 162,345 of CABEEJ010000800.1, forward strand.
TAGCCATCATGATGTATTCCTCCTTTTTTCTAATGTAGGTCTAATAGTAAAAGTCTGATTAGTAATTGATCTATTTAATTTAAATCCATATTGATGATCCCCAATAATTTCATATGAATATGGAGTCAATCTCTTTTATATATAATTTGATAAGACCGTTTCCGGCAATATAAATTATTAGGAAATGACTGAACAGATTTGGACAAACGACTATTACTGTTAAAGGTTAGGAGTTCAAGATGACGGTTAAAATAGTAATTTTCCACCAAAGCCCGATTTTCACAGAGAGTTTTCAGTTTTTCATTATTTGTTTAATCACCATGGAAACGGTTTTTTGCTGCATGGCTGTAAATCTCTAAATAAGATATATCTATTTGGCTAAAATTTATAACTCAATCTTTATTTGTTGGTCCGAACACATAACAATTTTATCTTTGGATGAATATTTATCTTTGGATGCTGGTCATAACGAATCTAAAATTGATTGATATTCCTAAACTGGAAAAAAAATATTTTTCATTGGAATGTTTTTATCTTTAAACCGCATTATATCAATAATATTGAGTATGATTAGAAAATTAAACGTTTAAGTTGTTAAGTTAGTGAAAATATTTTGTATATGTTGTTTCGTGCATGATAAAGTTATGTTTAAATACATTTAGGTATATATTAGAATCTCAAAAACGATCAAATAATGTTTAAATATGTTTAGGTATACATCATAAGCTCAAAAGACGATAAAATTATCTTGAATAATGTTTTAAAAAATATCAATTTTAACTATCTAGGTATGAGTTAGCAAATATTAACAAAATACATATACATAAGCGCTACGTTTTCATTTTACTACTTAGTTTTGAGGATATTTTATTTAAAAGTAATACTTTGTGTAATTCATTTATCTTTTCACATTCTTACAAATACAGTAAGCACAGTTATTTTTCCATGTTGATTAAATTTGAGGAAATTATATTTCAAAGTACCATATTGTTAGAGTACAACATCTATCTTTTCACATTCCCTTTCTCTATCAAACACTTTCAAACACACTCTTTCTCTTTTCCACACAATTACACTAACTCACTCTATACATTCTCTCTCTAAAATAATCTTTTCTCATGCTCTCTTTCACAGTCTATCCCTCTCTCTCACACACTCTCTACCCTCACATGTATTTAACAAACAATTTTTCTCAAATTATATTTACTATACTCTCTCTCTCTCTCTCTCTCTCTCTCTCTCTCTCTCTCTCTCCCTCTCCTAAGCTCGCTCTCAAACCCTCTCTATTTCGAACGTTCAATCTCTTGAACTCTCTCTATCACAAACGCTTTCTATCACAAACTCATTTTATCTTACTCTCACTCTCAATCTCACTCTCTCTCGCTCTAAAATACATCTTTGTCAAACTCGCTATATTAATTTCTCACTCTAACACTTACTAAATCTCTCTTAATCTGATTTTTTCTCTCTAATCTAATCTCATCTCTGACTCTCTAACTTTCTCTCTCAAACTCTCTCTCACAGGCTCTAACATTTTCTTTCTCTTTGACGCAATATCTCTCCCAAAATCTAACACTCACTCTTTCTCTCTCACACACACAAAAACACACGCCTTATCACGAATTTCCCCTTACATATTATATTTCTCTCTCAAACACACATACTCGTACTTTAACTCTCTCACGCTCCCTCAAGCTTTCTCAATTGCTAGTTCTCAGTCTCTTACACTCACTTTCTCACACTCGCACTAACTCACACAATCAAACACTTACACTCTCATTTTCACTATAATATGTTAACACTCTCTCTCTATCATATATCTTAATATCGGTATATATTATTTGATAAGCCAGTTTCTAGTAATATATTATTATTATTATTATTATTATTAGTAGCACCGCGTCTTACTACCCGTTCGGGTTATACGCACTTACGCTAATGTGTAATGGTAGGGTGACCTGGCGGTCTAGGGGTAAGGTGTCAGACTTCTATCCTGGCGGCCGGGGTTCAATCCTCGGTCCCGGCAAAGATTTATCTGATCACCAAACCCTTCCTTCACCTCTGACAAGACATCTTGTGAATGTGAGGAATGCCAGGCCTCCACCGTGGTTCGGATTCCACGTTAAACTGTAGGTCCTTCATTTCATCTCACAATCACCCTACCATTACACATTAGCGTAAGTGCGTATAACCCGAACGGGTAGTAAGACGCGGTGCTAATAATAATAATCATGTAATGGTAGGGTTATTATGAGATGAAATGAAGGCCCTACAGTTTAACGTGGAATACGAACCACGGTGGAGGCCTGGCACTCCCCACATTCACAAGATGTCTTGTCAGAGGTGAAGGAAGGGTTTGGTAATCAGATAAATCTGTGCCGGGACCGAGGATTGAACCCCGGCCGCCAGCACAGAAGTCTGACACCCTACCCCTAGACCGCCAGGTCACCTTTCTAGTAATATAAATTACGAGAAAATAACTGAACATATTTTGAAAAACGAATACTCATTTTAAATATTAGTGAATCAAGATGCCGGTAAAAATAGTGGCCTAAAACTAAAACCCAATTTTCCTAGTGAATTTTCCATCTTTTCTCTCTATGTGGTCAGCGGTTAATATGTACAATCATTCTTTGTTTACATCACCATGGAAACTATGATTTGTGTATAGCTGTATATTGGTAAATAGGTCAAAATTATTTTTCTTTGTTTAAGAATAATATTAGCTGAATCATTACTTGAGTGTTTTGGTGCAACTAATAAATAGAGATCTGGGAGAGGTGTCATTTTAAAGTTCTCATCGGGGCGTGAAGGAGGAAAATATACGTGTTTTTTTTGTTTTGTTTTTTCAAATTACAAACATAAAACTAAATAGCTAAGTAAAGTTGATAAACTTTGACGCGTAAACATTTAACTAAAATGTTAGCAAGGGCTTATTATACAGATACTTTCCCAATAAAAAATGTAAAATACATTCTAGAGCAATTATCTGCAACCATCGCTTCAACGTCCCACCAGTCTAATTATAATTATAATAGATACAATCTTAAATCAGGTTTTCAGAAGTGATACATCTCTATTATTACACTTTGTTTTATCTCTCTTATTTTCCATTAAGATAAGTAATAAGAGAGGCCTACTTCACAATGTGCTTATTTAATTTTATTATTTTAATATAGTTTAAGGCATCTATTTTTATATTTCAAGTTTCTCACATATTTTATTTCACTACCCTTACATATATCCAAAGAAAAAACTCGTGCGATGTACCATTGTAAAATGTTTTCCTATAAGGGCCCATTCCCCTTGAAATTCCAACACTAGAAGCACCCCCAACCCCCGAACCCCCACACACCCTTTTACCCATTTGTGTGATATGATTACGACTGTGCCATGGTATTTTGCCGGCTACATTCCACGCCAGTTCAATTAGGGAAGGAATCTGCTTGCAAGGGCCCCTTCATCGTACACTCGCGACAAAATAACTACAACGTATTCTTTTAGAGAGACGGGGAGAAAGGGGGTTTTGAGACAAAAATTTTCTTGGAAGTGTTGGGTTTACGTTTTGGTTGGAAAGGAGGGGGTGAAGTTGGATTTCGCGTCGTAGTGGTAGCTTCTTGCATCAAACAAACCACCATTAGGAGTGCATTCCGCATCTAATCAATCAACTGAGAGAGAAAGGAATTTGATTAGTTGGAATCCAATACTAGATACAGGTGTTCGCACGTTCAACAAGGTGTTTCTATCAAATATATTATTATCTGAAATCTATCAAAAACGAAACATTTGTCATCAATTGCGCTATAATTACCATAATAATATCAGGGTATGTTTTACTTGCTTATTTTCCTTTAATACAAAGTAGGTAGCACTCTGAACTCCTACATACTCTCTAGTAAAATTTATTATAGTTTGGTAGAAAGTTTTTTTAAATATAGTGTCAGCTGATCAGTTAGCTACCCTAAAATAAAATTTACTCAGAATAATAAACACAATATTTTAATTTTTTAAACACTCTTCTGAAATAAATTTGTCAACAAAATTGTTGGAGATGATTTTAAAACATATATATATATATATATATAGTCTGACAAAAAGTTGTTATATAATCAAATATACCATCCACCATATGATGAGAGACAATTCCCAGATATCCATCTTGAGACAAATAGTTGTAATGGATTAGTTGCTAAGGAAAGTGATTATGTAAAATTTAAGTCACGCTAAAATTAATTTAATATTAGCCTGATGATATTATGCTTGAAATTAAAATTTAAGTATCTCATCAAAAGTATTTTGAGGCTTATGACTAGATATTCATTAAACGTTTAAATAAATTGTAACTTTTTTTCTGGAAAAAAATAAGTTTTTAAACCAGTCTTAATTTTTTTAAATTTACAGGATCTCTCAAAATATTTTACAGTAGTTGTATCATTAAACATAGATAGAGAAAGTCCTGTGTAGAGTAACGTAAATCTCACTCTCGTATAACGATACGTTATAGAAATTGAACGCCCTAGGTCCATTAGTCATGTAAGCCTCGTATTGGACTGTTGTTTTCCTGAATGGAAGGTGCGTGTTTCAAATCCCAACTGGATGTAATAAGATTAGGTTCTTCCCTCATTCTACAGATAATAAATATCTGGCACATTTCCTATATACAAATTTCTAACTTCCTCGTACGCATCCCTTTATCTTAATTAATGTATGCTTATAATCCTAGCACGTACTAAAATGCCACTGGGAGAAAAAATCTATTTACTGCATTGTGCTGAAGCATTGAATGAATGGGTGTGAGATGAGTCATTGGCTTATTATATCAGCCATTAAATCAGGCAGTAGAAATCGTTTGTGTTAAAATTCTCTAAAGGCCGTTTCACCCTTAAATTGCAATACAGGTCTAATGAAGCACGCAGCTGCCAGATTTTACCCTGTTGAGACATTGACAATTTATTATACAAGAAAATTATCAATTCAAACAAAGTGAATTGACTTTATTGTAATACATATAAAATAGTAGGCTTAGATATATATTTATATCTAATTTTGGTCCTATTGAATTTAAACACGAGGTCAAATCACGTAAAATAATAATAGTCTGTAGAGCTGTCTGCTATTCTATATGCATATTCTTAAACACTACATGAAAAAGATTGCATTGAAATGAACAAAACCATTTTAATGATTGATGTATCTGTCCAGAAGATAGCCGTGTGAATTTAATTACTGACATGCTGTTCGATTATTTTCTATCATTAATTTTAATACTAAAATAAAATATATAGGATCAGTACTTATTCGTGGATACGGACGGTGCCCCATGCCTAGGTGGGTATGTCAAAAACCCTTTTTGCAAAAAATCTGTTATTCACATATTTTTTGAACAAAATTACATTAAATTGAGAGAAGAGTGATGGGGCAGCATTGTACCTGAAACTTACATCAAAAGTATATGTTAGTTCCCAGTAAGTGTTAAAAGGTTGACCTTCACGTGGTTATGCATTGCTCCAAACGGTGTCTACGAGTATTATGTGTGTACGTGGCGGAGCAAGTCGGTGTAAACATGTCGTAACAGCCGTACGACTTCATGCCATAATTTTCTCGGGCAACTGCAGTTGGTCATCAGGTGGGTACACAGTGCTTTAAGGTGACCCCAGAAGAATAAAAATTGAGTGGTGTGAGTGATGGTGCCCTTGATGGCCATTACACCAGCCCCATTCGCTTGATCCACTGGTTGGGGTGGACTTAATTATGTAGTCACCACAATTGTGTATGTAAGGGTGCCTTCACGCTTGATACCACATCCTCTGTCACACAAGACATGGTATGTCCTCCAACAGCCCAGGTAAAACCATCTCAAGGAACGTACGGGATATGTGAGAATCTAAATGTTATGGTTACAAATAGGGGGCCACAATCTCATCCCCGGCAATGCTGGCCATAAAGGTTAACGTCTTCCCGGGATGCGTCCAGCGTGCAGCCGTGACAATGGTCTGGCTCGACTGTCAGATGCTCCCATGGCCATTGCTATATCCCAGTATTCAACGTATACCTAAAATGTCAGGAACAATGTTAACACATCCGCCCTCTGTATCTTAAATTTCAAGCACAATGTTAACACATCCCTCCTCTATATCTGAAATGTCAGGAACAATGTTAACACATCCCTCCTCTATATCTGAAATGTCAAGAACAATGTTAACACATTCCTCCTCTATATCTTAAATGTCAGGAACAATGTTAACACAACCTTCTTCTCTATCTGAAATGTCAAGCACAATGTTAACACATCCCTCCTCTATAACTGAAATGTCAGGAACAATGTTAACACATCCCTCCTCTATATCTGAAATGTCAGGAACAATGTTAACACATCCCTTCTCTATATCTGAAATGTCAGGAACAATGTTAGCACATTCCTCCTCTACATCTGAAATGTCAGGAACAATGATAACACATCCCTCCTCTATATCTGAAATGTCAGGAACAATGTTAACACATCCCTCCTCTATATCTGAAATGTCAGGAACAATGTTAATCTTCTCTATCTGAAATGTCAAGCACAATGTTAACACATCCCTCCTCTATATTTGAAATGTCAGGAACAATGTTAACACATCCTTCTTCTCTATCTGAAATGTCAAACACAATGTTAACACATCCTCCTCTATATCTGAAATGTCGTTTTTCTCAAATTTATGGCAACAACGGATTTTTTTCAAAGCGTGTTTTCGACTTAAACTAACCCATCTAATCGTGTGATACTGTCCATATTCGCCAATTATTACTCATTCTGTATACAAACTAGTGTGTTATCTTATTCTTTAGGTGGTTTTACATCAGAAATATTATTTTTACTGTACGACCAATCATCTCAGAGATGCGACTATTCTTAATTTTACTTTTGTTGTTGATCGGTTCACAAAAAATTAATTTACATCAATCTGTATATTTATTTGTTTAATTAAATTTGGAGCTTATTTAACACAAATTAAATTCCCTACTGACTTATTTTATATAACGGGATCCCAAAATATAGTTAAATTCTCATCAAGTTTGAAATTATTATTTAATGTATGATTGAGAAAAAAAAATTAAAATAAATTTGGTCATTTTATTTAAAAGCGTTTTAGATTGATCTTATGTCTATGTTTAAAGAGATTACCTGTATTGAAGTATACATTTAATTTCCTTGATGTAATAAATTCTTACCCATCTCAGTGGCATAGCTAGCTAATGTGGATAGTTTCACTTTGAGATAGACTGCCGTGGACGCAGAGATTGATGTTCAAATCTTGGCCGGGTGAACTGGGGTGGTTCTTTTTATAAATGGTTTTCCACTCTTCCTCCACGCAAATGCGGGTTTACTTCCTCTAATTCAACCTTCCCAAGTCCTAATCCATTAGCGTAATTAGTACTTAAAGCGTATAGCCCGAACAGATAGTAAGACGTGGTGCTAAATATTATTATTATTATTAATTAGGTTATGTGTCACACATGGTTGTGGTAGTCGTGCACACGGCCCAGAAACTTGAAAGAGATTCCGACCGGCTGCGTGATACATGAATGGCTGAACGCTAGTCTGACGGGGTACGACTGATTACATAAGGAACATCTCGAATGCGTGGCTGTCGCAATGGACAAGAAACGCGGAACGGTTTCAGAGTTCAAGACGCTAGTTTGACACCTCTCATATGAAACAATGCAACCCACCAGAGCAGCAGTCTCCAACCTTTATCGCTTGCGTACTCTTTGGCAGCCCATTTCCATAAATTGTGCCCTTTATTTTAAACACAATTTTTAATTAACACTGTAGCAGTTATTTATGATTTAATTGTTGCAACTAAATATAAATTGGCTAATAATGGGATTAAAAAATATTGTGATAATAAACTTAAAGAATGAAAAAAGAGGCACATATTTTTACATTCATAAAGAAAAGTTAAAATAAAAACTAACATATTTAATTAATTTATTTATATATTATTATAAAACTATTCTATTTTTGAAATCAAAATCATTTTCTCAAATAAATTTCATAACATCAATCACGATTTATTTGAGTTAATTTCATAACCGTTGACTGATTTGTTTGTCTTACACCTGTGGCATATAAAGCTCTTTCTGCAATAATTAAAATATTTTTATGTTCCCCCAAACGTCTTGGCATGTGCCCCTGGGGGTATGCGTACCCTAGGTTGGCAACCGCTGTACTAGTGCAAACTCGTCACAGCGTTCCAAAAGCTAGTCTGTCCCTGTCCTAAATCTCATAATTTTTGTTAAAATTAATAATTGTTCAGAATTGTTAATTTAAGGCTGATACATATTCCCTTGTTTTCTAAATAAATTGCTTCTAATGATTAAAGAAACACAACATAGTAAGGATATTTGATATCTTACTATTAAATTTTTTGTATCGTAAGATACGATAAACACTATATAATTCATTTTTATTACGAGATTTTTTGGGATCCTACAGGCCACTTGATAGGACGCCGTGGACCACACATTGAGTGTTCTGAACAACTATTATACCCTGCAAGCTTTTAAACTCTAACGCCAACATTAGAATATAGTTATTATTAATATTATTATTATTATTATTAGCACCGCGTCTTACTACCCGTTCGGGTTATACGCACTTACGCTAATGTGTAATGGTAGTTTAATTGTGAGATGAAATGGAGGACCTACAGTTTAACGTGGAATCCGAACCACGGTGGAGGCCTGGAATTCCACACATTCACAAGATGTCTTGACAGAGGTGAAGGAAGGGTTTGGTAGTCAGATAAATCTGTGCCGGGACCGAGGATTGAACCCCGGCCGCCAGCACAGAAGTCTTGACACCTTACCCCTAGACCGCCAGGTCACCCACTAGAATATATTTATCAGAAAGCCAGATAAACATTACACTAGCTCTCGGCCATGGTAGATACAGTCATCGTGCTGTTAAATGAAGTCACGCATGACCTATGTAATACAAACAAGCCTCTTGTCTGACAATTTTGCCGAGTTCCTACCCACCGGCATAGTGGGAGCAAGGTAATTACACTGTTTGCCAGTGCTGACATCTTGCAAAGCACAAAGTGAAGTAGATCTAACCCGAAGCCAGGAGATCAGTTGGCTACATTAGTAGTGTTGACCTTTCTTGTACGACGTCACAAGTTAGCCTTCTGGTCACGTGACTTTTAATGCCCCAACCAATGGGACAGGTGTATTAGTTATCTCCCTCTACTTACCCTCACCACCGAGCATCATGGCGTCAGAATACTGGAGCATCATGGTAAACAATAGCTCGTCGCAAGAGGAAAACAAAGCGGTGCTTAGGGAATTATAAGTAAACAGTTTTACTTAAATTGTCTTAATTTAACATTTCTATGTATCCTTAACTTTACCCTTTATTTAGTTCCACATAGATTAATATTTCATTATTACTTTCAATTAACATTCTTTGACAAACTTAAATTGGTATGACATATGTTACTTATAAAATAACAACAGGAAATTTAATTAGTCTTTGTTAGTGTTGTAGCTGAGATTACAAAAACAGGTTCCACATTATTTTTGAGACTATCTAGTTTTAAATCTCAACAGTAACTTAAAAAAATAGAAGTATTTTTTTTAAATCAAAAAATGACTTTAAATAGCAGGCCAATCAAGTTTTGTGTCTAAAAATGGCAAAAGAAATTAAATTCTGCAATAATGCATCATCTCGACAGAACAGAATTGTTTGGTTTCATGAATGTTTTGTTTGACCACGAACGAGAAACTAAAAGCTCAATAAAGACCGTAAAACAGAGAGTACGTTTCCTTACATAATGACACTTCTAATCGACCAGAAGTTATTAGTGCATTTCTTCTCAATCACCCTGATTATTCAATTAACTTATTAGTAGTAGTCCTACAACCAATTGTTGACTGCAGTACTAAACAAAAGGTTCCAACGTTGTTTTTTCAATACTTTAATTTATAATCTTCAACCAAGGAGAGTTTTGGCTATTTACGTTAAAATTTGACTCTTTCTCTAATCATAGGTTAGCTTTGGTTGTTTGAGTATGGACGGAAAAGAGAGGGCTTTATAAATATTAATATTCCTAAACAAGTTTATGGAGGTATTTATTGGTAGAGACCCTGGGGAGCGTGCCTCTGTCATCCTCCCTTAAATTCGGGCCTGTCCCTAACCCACTTGTGCTATTAAAATTGTTATAAACTCGACAGATATTTAGGTCATGATGAATACAAGATTTCCAACATCTAGTCGATTCCAAATATTTACTTACTGATTCGAATCGGTCCCAATTATAATATTTTGTTTTGGAAAATTTTTGAATTATGTACGAATCATAGAATACTATTTTGAAAGCGTTTCTAATCTATTCTGAACCAAATTCTTTAGAATCCTATTTTTATTGAAATAAAATAGAATATAGGCCTAAATGTAACCACACTATAACTGAGCGTTTACGAATAAACTGTTAACTATAAGGATCGGTGTTTCTTTCATTATAAATTATAGTTATTGAAAAGTTGAACAAATATATTGTAATGTTTAACTAAAGCTAGTCAAATCCGTAGAAAAGATCCATTAGATTGGAAATTTCAAGTCCAATTAGAAACTTTTAAAAATAAATATTTAATTTGGAATCATATACGAAGCTTATATTTGGAACCAAAATTTCGAGGATTCACTCATGCTTAATAAAGCCAAACCAAATTTATTGGTACAACCCAATGATTTTCAGTGTGACCAAGCACCTAGATTATCGTATGTACAGTACAATTTTCATAACAAGAGACTTATCTGAGACATGTAAAAGTTTCCATAGCTACTTCTAAATATCTACATACATTTATGCTCTCTGCATCTAGATTTTGATATATATTATCAATAGCTATAAAATAATATTAATAATATTGAAAATAATATTATTGATTACAGCAAAAACTGATATTTGACTTTAGGTTTAAGACTCAAAGATTGACTTTGTTTGCTTCCTCATTAATTTGGAAAAGTACACATACCTAGCCATCTGGAAGGTTGTTACCACCCGCTCTCTTGATTTGCGAGAAAGCACATGTATTAGGGAAGTCATGAATATAATTAATGGTGTCTCTCTGAATTCTCTATATTTAATTTCTATGAGTGGCGTTGGCGAAAACTGACTAATATCTTAGATCAAAAGGAATCTCATATCATGTCTTTTAGGGATATTTTGGCTCCATTGATATTGGACAAATGTCGTTTCTTTCTATCAACAAATAGATTTGCTACAGGTTTTTATCTAGTGATCTTGGACGAATTTTATTCCGTGAACTTCAGGTCGTACAAAGGGACTTTTACCCAATAACCAAGAGGTAGTTATGATATATTTATTATCTAAAATACCTTCCCTATCATTTTTTGTTTAGCCATATGATTATATTTTGCTCTCACCACACTGGTTTATTATTTTATATTTAATATTTATTATAGAACAGTTTTGAAAGATACTTTTCTAAATCTTGTTCTTTATTTGGAAAATAACTCTGACAATTATAGTAAGATCTTTACTATTCAATTTTGAATAGTTCAACTGCTATTTAAAGATTTCTTTGTAAAAACGTGTAGAGAGTATTTATTACTCATGTACGTAGGAAATATGATTTTAAAAACGTATACCAGTGTTCGCATAGTCTAATAACATTTAATTTCTTAGTTCTTACTTTTCATATATCAGCAGCATTTCAAGAATATTAACAAGATAACTTTTATCCAATTTACTCTCATGTTTAATTGAGTTATAAGTGATATTACATATAGCTTTATTGGTTTTTATCGATGCATGATTAAACTGATAACATGTTATAATCATAGGTAGAAAATGTAATTACATATAAATATTGTTTTTGCTTAAGATGAAAAGTAAGAGGTTTACCTTACATGCTCTCATTATGATCTAGCCTTCAAGATAGCATCATAGTATAATCAGACAAGGTAAACCTAATACCGTTAGGGATAAAAGCAGTGTAGTTCAAATCTATCAGCCATATTGGCTTATAATGTATAAAAAACAAAACAAAAAGGTTCAGTGTTAATTAGATTCAAACTCGAGTGCAATAGGTCCTTCCACCTGCTACAACCGTTGTCAGGCAAAGCACTGTGTCCAGTTGACAACCCGTTGGGGGGGGTGGAATCATAGTCGTCTATGGTAATCGAGGGTGGAGGGGTGCGTATGTGTGGTAATATACGTCAGAACATATCCTACCCTCGAACTACCCTAATTCTACTCTCTCCAACATATTACTAGCCACCTCTCCCCTTCATTTTACTTCTCATCCCTTCAAATACACGTCCCTAGCCTAGAGGTTTCACTGGGATATTATGCCACCACGCTGCAAAATATTCCGTTTGATGCCAGACAGACACACATCACCCAGTCCAGGATGCCTTAGGGGAGGGTGGGTGGAAGGGTTGTAACTGTTGAAGAGGGGTAGTTTACACATACGAAGCATCTGTGTTTACCAGATACATGTTGTTCGCTAACTGACTACGTGACACTACGTGGACAAGGCACACAATGGTGTCTCTCGTGCCTCTTAATTGTGCATCCAGCATAAGATTTTCTTTTCTGGACGAACTAAAATAGTCATGCATCTGCTGATATGGCATCAGTGATATACACCTGATTTTTGGGTGCATATATTTTGGCGAGTATTATATAGACTACATTCAGACGCCTGCCAATCCCCCATCGACCTGGGATGCGTGGTATTCGTATAGTGAGATTGGTTGACTCTGGTGACTTGACTTTAAATACAGCCCCTAGTCTCCAACTTGTTTTTTTAGAATGCACCTTAATTCCACATAAGACTCAGATAAGGAAGGGATCCCCTCCGATTTTTAATTAAACTTTGATAATTTAAATTAGATTGACTATTGAGTCATTAGTTTTCCAGGGTAAAATTAGGTTTTATTATACGAGTATATTATTATTTATCAATTAGGGCGTTTCAAATGATGGTGATTATTATTGTTATTAAAATGTATTATTATCACTAAAACTATTAGATGCTCTGTCATTTGACAGGTCCATTATTTTTGTCTGTGATTTTAGAATGCCAATGCACCTGATCCTATATCTCTTCCTTCAGCTCCCAAAATGTTCTTCTTTAATTCATATAATCCAATATTTGAATCCTCCTTCTTCCTAAGCTCCTATTTACCTCAACCTTTACTTCTATAATATCGTGCAGCAAACAGTTCATCCTGAGAATATGTCCGATCCAGTTTGCTCTGTACCGAAGAATCACGTCCAAAATGGATCTCTTAGCACCCACTCTTCTTAGGACTTCATTTGTCACCTTGTCTGTGCACCTGATCTTATCAATTCTTCTCCAGCACCACTCTTTAGCTCTCTGAGTATTTCTTTTCCATCTTCCCCAGAGTCCAAGTTTTCGCTCCATACAGTGCGATGCTCCAAATGTAGCATTTTATCCGTTTCTTTCTCAGTTCCAAACTCAACCTGCTGTTCAACCTCTTCTTGTTGAACGTTTCCTTGGCCATGGCAATCCTCCACCTAATCTTCTTGGCGCAGTAGACATCCTTTGTCAGCAAACTTCCCAAATTCTTGATTCGTTTAATGAATTCTATTTCCTACCTTAAAATTTGAATTTGTATATAATTAATCAAATACATCATTCTCAATATTTAAATTATTGATAATTTTATTTTTAATATCAATACTAGCTATACGTATTTATCTATGCTAATAGGGTAAATATGTGTAAGGTTTAATTTACACTAAATTTTACATTTAAAATATTGGTTTGGTAATTGTATGTATTGTATATATAAAATGTACACTATTAAACTAATATTTTACCTTTAGTGAAAGGGTCTATAGTAAAATCCATAAAGGAACGACTGCTAACCTTTAGGGTGAACAAAGCTTACTCTCAAAGAAATCGGTCTTACATTTTTCGTTGCAATTATGTATAACTTATAAAATAGTGTCATCATTCAATGTAGGACTGCAACATTTCAGAATACACAGATTGTTTGATTGAAGAGATGGTATATCGCAATAACGTCATACAGTTTCTTCACAACATGTAACCTTGGAACTGGCCTCTAAGCTTACCCTGAATATCAACACCAGTAATGGTGGACACGCAATCAAATCTGAAATATTATTAATTGGGAGTAGTGGGGAAGTCGAGGTAGATATGAGAAAAGTATTGTTTAATAAGAAATTATCTGTTTTTACATGGGGGGAAGAGTGTAAAACAATTTATAAATAAACCTTCTGGGTATACTTTGGAAGAAGTTGAATCTTGTTATTTTTACTACCGGCAAACCAGACCAGAAGTAGTTGACGCCTTATCCCGTGTTTCCATCGGTGCACGTCTGAGATGAATAAACTGAATGGGTAAACAATATACATACACCAAAAACTACAAAATCTTCGGTCTTTTTATAGCACCTTAACCCAATTTTGATTCATTTATTAAATTTGTCACACCAAGTATTGTAATAAATTTATAAGTCTCAAAAAAGAAGTTACTCATATCTCCTTCTCCCCAATTTTTTTTTTTCAAAAGCCAAAACGCTAACCCTCAACCCATTTACAATTTCTACTTACACCGTAAAATTTATGCCAGCATTTTGCCAAGTATATATGTTGTTTTTATTTAGGTGTTTTTTTTTCTGGCGACACTGTATGTTCTTCTGGGTTTTTTTTTCTATTTTTTTTTTCAAAAGCGAATCTGTGCGCATGGCCCATATACTTAGTTATGCCCCTCAATTTGTGATTCCGGTACGATGCGGGTAGCTTCGGAGATGGTGGAAGTCTCAGTCTGAATACTGATGGTCTCGGGTTCAGGTGGGGCTAGAGTGCACCTCGACTCACACGCGCGCGTTGCCTTGAGGATATCAAGGGGACAAGTGGAAACTTCCAACCGAATCGATTGTGCGAAAAGACTTGTATTTTTAATGCTCTATTTCGTTCATATCTTTTTTATGAGTTCAACAAGAGATATTGACTTATTACCTTAAATATATAGGGATCATAAGATTAATTTATAGAAAATGAACCATAATTTATATAGAAGGTTGTATAAAACTTTTCTTGGAGTGAAAACCCCCTTAGAATACCCGAATCGGGATTCGAACTAGTTATTTACTTATTAATTCATATCGAGGCAAACTTGTTGGATAGGCTGGATTTAAGTTAATTACCTGTATACAAATTGGGTAGTATTATTTGTATAGCAAGAAATCTTTAAAATTAACATAAATATTTAGGTCAACAATGATAACACTTCATTATATTATAAGTGCTGTTGTATATGTATTAATAATAAATATAAAAATGACAGCTGCATACTAATATGACTTTACGTATAGATGAGAGAAAGCAGATAAAATAACATTTTTAGGTGAAAGATAATATTATCCTTATGAAATTGGTCTGAAAGTACATATATTATTAATAAAATAATGCAACGAGATTATAAATACGGAAACACAGGTACAGATAATATCTGATGAAAAAGTCTAGACTCTAGATAAAAGACTATTCAGACTATATCAGTGGTATATTATTCGGGCATAAATACAAAGGACTCGAGTTTGGTTATCATGTCCAGGAAGCTCCTACTTAAGATAAAACCTGCATATCATAATAGTTTAGGATAGTTTTTGGTTTCAATAGCAAATAAATGGTAAATATAATTGTATTATCTAATATTATGTGTGTTAGATAACATGGCAACATATTTATACATTATGATTTCAAAAATTAAAAAGTTTGATTAAAGACTATAGTCAGAGTTTTATAATAACCTAATGGATTACAAATGTTGTTAGCCTCAATGAATAGTGTATCAACCCTATTAAGTCACCTCCATTATAGTCAAAATATTTGCGATTTGGATCAGATGTAAACGTCACATATCCTGGAGATATAGTAATATTACTTTGCTTTTTTCATTAGAATGTATCTAACATGGTAGGGTATTAGTGAAAATAGTCAATGAAGTGGAGCTTACATATAATAGGTTTTAGTAAGAATAAATATTTAAGAAATACCATTTATTTTAGCTAAATACAGAATGGTTGAGATTTACTATTATTATATTATACCTTTTATTTTGTAAGTATGTGTAGGCCTACTATACATCCAAAGTGACAGCTGCAGATATCATTATTTGACTTACTAATAGATTAGATATATTTTAGGATGTTTTGTACTCGTCCAAAAAGCTTATTACAATCTAAATCGGAATGTCGATATTACACTTAATCCCAATTTTTAAAGTTACCTTTAATTACATTTGAAGCTGGAGTTCATATTAATCGTTAAGGCATGTTGGATAATTTGAGGAACAGGATTGAGTCTTATATTTATTTATAAGTCTAAAACTTTGGAGAGATTTATTATTTGTATTGAAAGTTAACCTCAGTGGTATTGGAGAAAAGTGTTCGCCTTAGGACCCTATGTTTGTGGGTTCAAACCCATCTGAGGCCGTTGGATTTTTCTCGAGAGACAGAAAATAGGTAGCACAACTTTCTTTGGAGGGTAAATAAAAACGTTGGTCTCATGTTGATTGCAGCACGATCCATGGAAGATATGTAAAAAATACCTTTCTCGGAAAATGGGTACAATCTCTCGCACTTACTCACATAATACACTGTTTCTTCGAGAAAATGTCATGGTTAGCGTCAGCCAGGACATTCAACTGTTAAACAGGTCCTCCGAAACAAAAACGGTAAGATTTTGTGACTCGCCATAAAAATAACGTCCACCCCATGACAGCCGGATAAGATGTAGGACAATTGTAAGACTATTATTTATGTTAAAAAACGCGTTTTTACACAAATTGTGATATAATAATAAAGATAGTAAAATCAAATAACACTTAAAACTTATGTAATAATAAAAGTCAAGAATGTTAGGTGATCGAGATGGCACAGCTACGTGAAGGCGAAGGAGAAAAACTGAATGAACAGATGAATAGGGAGAAAAGTTAAAGACTAAATCCATGTTGAATCTAGTGAACGTTTGGTTAGCTTCCCTTCGACGGAGAAATTATTAAGGCCCATTACAGAAAGATATAAGAGAATACACTTTCAAGAGGTGGGAAGAGGAGTAGGCCTCATAAACGATTTAAAAAACTAGAAGAGGTGTACAAGTACTCGAAAATTAGAGTTTTACTTCTGTTTTAGTATCCGCTCGAGCTCGACTCAAGCATTTTACTAAACCTTAAAAATTTTAATAATCTGAACTTTCGATCTTTTTCTCAAACATTCTTAATTTAAAAGCTATATTTTGTATTATTAAAGATTTTTCACAAAAATTAAATTAACTTTTAAAAAATATATGTTTGTACTTGGGTTATGCATGAATCTATTACAGAAATTCAACTTGAAGTAA
Organism: Timema douglasi; assembly: GCA_901482245.1. Taxonomy (NCBI): domain Eukaryota; kingdom Metazoa; phylum Arthropoda; class Insecta; order Phasmatodea; family Timematidae; genus Timema; species Timema douglasi. The sequence continues at coordinate 179,759 of CABEEJ010000800.1, forward strand.
TTATTACACAAATATTGCTCTATAACTCATTCAAACTCGACTCTAAATCAAATCTTAACCCACTTCGGTGACCACGTGCTCTAAAACGCTACTCTCGTATTGGACTAGACTGCCAAAGACGCGGAGATCGGGGTTCAATCCCGGTCAGATGTACTGAATGGTTTTTTTTTTCTTAAATGTTTTTCCACTCTCCTGCCACGTAAATGGGGGAGGCACTTCCTCTTAATTAAAAATTCATTATCCCCAAGTCATTAGTGTACTCTGTACATAGGCTTATAGCCTGAACGGGTATTAATACGCAGTGCGAAAAAAACTGGACTGGAAGTGAAAAATGCTTACTCACTCACTCACTACTAAGATTAAGTTTACTACTCATTCAAGCTAGCAGTAGATTTACACTAGTGCGCTAGGTATGAGAAATGTATTATTTAGAGTAAGTACACCCTCATTTAAGAATTAACTTTGGGGAAAACATCTCATTACATCCGAATAGCCTCAACCTCTTTGACAACAGAAAAATAGACTAGATGAGTTCAGCGGCTTTGCCGACATACCTGAAGATATGTTATGGTTGTATTCTGGTAGGAATAAACAGTTAAGAAATACATTCATATGGTTTTTGTTGTCAACGTTAAAAACATTTTACTTAATTATTACTTCTCTTTTATAGGTAATTATATTATTCTACTAAAATGTTCAGTTTAAGTCACATGATTTAATGTATGAATTTATGAAAACTTTCTTAGTAACTTGAATTATTGTTAAAACAAAAGTTATTTTCTATATGAATTCGACTGCACTAAGTAGTATTATGTATTAAAACTAATCTATTAAAATAGATAGTATGTAAATTTTTGTAATGGTTTGATATAGAATAGAAATACAGGCATATTTTATGACTGGGACACGACATTAGAAAGTTAATCAAATTTCGTTTACTGACTTCCCCTATGGAACTAGGAACTTTGAAGTTAATTGCTGCACTTACAAAATCACGCCACCTATCCCTATCCTAGTTAGCTCCAGCCAGTCCACCTCGAACCCTATTTCTTTCAAGTTCATCTTAAATCAATCCACTCATCTGTATCTAGATCATTCTAATGGTCTTATAAAATGCCTTGTTAGTGCCTATAAACTACAAGATGCCAAAAAAAACCCATGTATTTGCAAGTATTGCCGTAGTTTACAGTTATTGCTTCGATATGTCAGAAAAATATTACACTTATGGTTGGTTTAAAATTGAGAAAAGTTTAGTATTTTTATTTACTTTTTGGTGCGAGGAAACTAATAAAATCTGATTACATTTTATTCACTCAATTATTATAAAATATATAAAATAATTTTGCCTACATAATTTTTAATTAACCCAAACATTATTGGTCGATTATTCTGTAACATCAGAAATAGCCCACACACAAAGAGTTAAATACAACTGTAAATTAGTAAAAATTAAATATTCGAGTTTAACCGCCCAAGTTGTCAAAGGATTTAGAGCTTGGTCATTGTTGATAGAAAGCTTGGAGCTCTATTCCCGACAGGTTTTTCTGTAAATAGTTTACACTGAATGTCTCCAAATTAATGTGGTATAATTTCTTTAAATACACTCTCTTTATCCTTAGCCAATAAATTGACTTATTAATAGTGCACTTGTTTTATATAGATTGCACGTCTGGGCTAAATCATTCGTAGCCCATTTTGTGGAAAAATTATCCAATATTAATGTACCGTTTCCCAGGGAATGCCCTAATGTACTAATCATATATACTTTACGTGGAGGCTCTTTCCATGTTCCAATGAGATAAGATGATGATGATGGTTATGATGGTGCGTATAAAGGTGTGGAACCAGTGGAAACACTCAAACTTAACTTAAGCCTAGTTAATTAAACCCTGGTGACCGTTGGAGTAATTCTCTTTCGTGTAAGGTACCCGAGGCACCAGCCGGGAATCAAACACGGGATCATTAGCATCGTAGCCAGGTGTACTGACCACTATACTACGGGGCCAGTTAACTCACTCGTTGAAACTAATAATACAGAACTCATGTTGTGTTTTATAACATCATTTTGAGCAAATAAGGTAGCTTGTTGCTTTTGACTTCATGTTTGGTTACATCATAATTTAGATTTTTTTGTCTAGCTATATATTTGTTTTAGAGTTTAAAAAGTTACCAGGCAAAAGAGTAATTAAGGATTGACACTAAATGGTACAGTAGAGTTTTTAGGATGGATAAATTAATAATCTCTATTAGGTAATAGTAAGGAAGCTGTTGGAAGAAATGCAGAAATTTATTAGTGGTTAAGGGTGACTTCAGTGGTCATGGCAGTTTATAACCTCACATGACAAAAATAAATTCATAGTATTCAAAAACAAGGTGATTAGTAACATATCTTGTCAAATAGGGATGAAGATACTTGGGCGTGGACTAGGTTACATAATTATTAGCTACATACCCTGTAATCATCAAAGTGCATTATTATGACAGTATAATCTTTCAAAATACGCTGGGCAGGGCATTCAGAGCAAGAGAAAGGATCTAAAACCATATTCAAGGTGTAAACTGGTAAACTCGTTTGAAAGAGACAATTGGGAAGACTTAGACGCAGATGATAGTATATAATTATAATGGATCTGAACGAGATAGCGTATATTGTAATATAGGACTGTGGTATAGAGCTGTCTCAAGATAAAGATAGGTGTGGTACTTTCGAGTTCCTTTTGCCATAGAGTAAATTAGATCAAAAGTTTGCTATCTTGGCTAGTAAATGACTTATACTTACTTGTCTACGCTATGGAATTATGAACTCAAGGCCTAGGAATCTATATTATAACATATGAATTTCACAAAATTAATGGTTTCAACTTATATTAAAAGATTAAAGAATTGTTTTGTTTGTTTTCATCCTTACAAAAGGAATGTCGCTTAAATAAGTTTTGCTCCAGCTATAACGTAAGGAATATATATTTTTTTAGATGTATCATCAATGTTGCACGGGGCTGATCCCATCTGTTGGCTTTAAGCATTACCATCGAATATTGCATGGAAGTAGTCTAAGGCTCCCGATCCCTTGAAACTCACCCTATTTACCTCTTTCCAGCCCCTCCCGCCCTCACACGCGAGCCCCCTCTTAAACCAACAAAAGAATTCTTCTATCCACCTTCCAACCCTCTTCTCCTCCCCCTCCTCCCAGACCTTACATCACGATGGTACCGATACAGAATAAAAAGAACATTGGTAGCAGAGCACTAAGCATCCCTAAGGAGTGCTAGTGTCTCTCCCTTTTTTTCATCTTCGTTCACTTTGTCAAGCCTATTTTGTTTTTCTTTTCCCTTTGCTCTAAATTATTTATTATTTAGTAAAGTAATGTTGGTATTCGACTTCTAGAAGACGATACAAATTGAGAAATCTAGAAGGTATAGTGATTTTTTTTTAAATATGTATTATAAAATCTCTTCTTTTTTATGGAACAGCTTTTAACAGCATTATTTTATAAAAATAGGTATTTATATAATCGGGTAGTTTTTTTAATGGAAAATTTTTAAAACATACCAAAGTAAAATCATACTTTAAAGTTACAAGGTTGGTTTTAACACGATCATTATATTCCTTGAATTTCCACCACATGTAGAATAATTTAATTATTTACTCAAGAGCTCATAAGTTCATTGCCGTACTCACAAAAGTATTACTCCTATCTATCCTTATTTTGTGCTGGTTCTATTCAGTCCACCTCACTACACTCTATCTCTACCAGGTCCAATATGATGTTATCCTCCCATCTACATCTAGGTCTTCCCAATGGCCTCTTCCGATTGGATTTACCATTCAATACCCTAAATACAGATCTAGATTCTTCCATTAGCGCTTTATGTCATGCGCACCGTAATCTAAGAGATCTCATTATCCAAACAATGTATTTTTAAGAGTAGGGGTATAACTTTTATCATTATGTTACCTAATATACTTCCTAGTATGCTCATCTCGGTCCAAGTATCTTCCTAAACATCTTGTTTTTGAACACAATAAATTTGTTATCGTCATGTAAGGTAAGAGGCGACTTCACACCATCGACAAAAAACAGTATAAATATTGTTTTTTTATTTTAAGTTTCACATTCCTTGAAAGCAGGCGGGATATCAACAACTTAAAGAGCAAATTGTAGTATGCACTTCCCGACTGCATAATCTTCCTAATTTCTAATCTAATATAGTTTTTGTTAGTTAAAATTAATGTTACTATATATTCAGACTCAATAACCCTGTAATGGGATATGTTGGTAAAAGAAATCTCGATTATCATCACCAATCTCTGTTTGATTTGTGATAATATACTTTGTCTTTTCAACGTTAACTTTTAAATCTATTTACATACGAGCATCAAATAAGATATTGGAATTTTTTTAATCAGTTTTAAATCTATTAAAAAGCTAACTCATCCGCGTATCATAATAGCTGCGTTTTCGCGTTCAGTATCAATCTATCATTTTCTGTTATCTTACATTACCCAAAAAGAAAACTTTAAAGCTTAATTCAAAAGTATTGGAGTAAATTCATCTCCTTGTTTCAATCCATTATGTATTTTGGGAATACCAGCTAAATGACCTCCAACCCGTACCCTGCTATGCATAATTGCCAAACAAACCTCATTTAGCTTGAAAGTATTTTGGGTGTCCCATCTCTATTAAAATTTAATATTATTTTTATTGAATCGTAGACTATTTTTTAAAGGTATAAATAGAAATATATTTTATAATTTTTTTTGCCATGGTTTGATTTTATAATATTGCATTTTGGCACAATTTCAAATTTAGATACCATTTTAGCTATAAGGTAGTATGCTCATTGTTAAAATGATTAGAAGCTTAGAGTGTATTTTTTTCACTTTTTCTGCTTATATTAAGTACTAAAGTAAAGTAATCTTTCTGGGCTAATGAGCGCGACCATATATTGTTTATGTTAAACAATGCCTTTATATAAAGTTTAAATAAGCTCGTTTGAGCAGATTTTGATCAAATAATTTTTATATTTTTGCTCACTAATAAACTAATGATAGTTTTAGGGTAAATATATAGTTCCAACCTCCTCGTGATACCATTATTAAAATTCTTTTACAGAGTTTTAGTCCAATCAATAAAACGGTCTCGTCTCTATTTTGAGATACGCACTGGCAGCATAGCGAAAACTCTTTTTTAAGTTGGGTCATTAAACTTCAACATTTATCAATATATCAAGATCAAATAGATGATTGTTACACTAATCTCCTCTCTGAGGATGTAGTCCCCACTTAAACTAGACTTTTCATTGCATGTAATTATATATATATATACATATATAATGGGTTTTTGGAAGCTCTTAACCTAAAGTGCACATATAATTTGTTTGAAGCAAAAGTAATACAAAATCCTTACATTTGGAAAGCTATGCTAATACCATTAAATTGTGTTTCAGCGTATATTGCTAGGAGAGCAAACCTGTTCAAGCATGCGCTTACAACAGGTTGCATAGGAGTTAGGTGTGTGGCACTGCACAACTTGACATCTTTGAGCACGAAAGCAGGAAATACCACAATAGTATACAACGCGCCATTCCATCTAGAAATGCGAATACGTTGTAAGGATCATCACAAACGGTCCTACATCACAGAAAGTGCTTGCCATGATCACATGTAGAGTACAGTGCGCCCAGCTCCTGTCCAACGTGTTGTACACGTATGCTTGAATAGCTATGCTCGCCCGCCGTTGGGCGCCAAAACACAATTTAATGGTATTAGGCATAGTTTTCCGGATGTAAGTGTATAGGAATCTGTATATATATAAATATATATATATATATATATATATATATATATATATGTGTGTGTGTGTGTGTGTATTGGGTTAAGGGGGGTGGGGTTGGTCAGGGAAAGGCAAAAAGCAGCTCTATTTTAACAATAAGGAAACTAACGTTAATGACATAATGTTCACGAAGGCGTGTAGTATTCAAAATGGGGTTTTAACCAGGTTGTAAAAGAGAGCGGCGAAGGGTTTGTGGAGGAAGGGTTGGAAGAAGCTATCATATTGTTGTTGGCACAGACTTTGTGCATACACATTTCGCCGCCGAGTTTTCAAAATTGGCCCCCAGGCTGACCACCGACCTGTGTTGTTTCTATTACCTGGTTTGCTCGTGACTAGTCAGTGTATGCGAGAGTCTGTGTTTGTGTTCATGCATTCGAGTAACTATCCAACTCAACCCCAATCTACACACCCCGCCCCTCTCCCCCCTCCCCTTTAGAAACCATTTACTTTCTCTCTCTTTTTCTTTGTTCAATACGCATAACCTTCCTTTGCCCCTTCAAATCCTTTACTATCTTGGACCAGATTCACAACTTGTTAAATTGCAAATATATGTATAATTCATAACGTGAATGGAAGAGCTCATCCGGAAGATTATTGGCTTGCTTACACGAATGAGAACGCTACTACTGGTCTTACAAATGAGGAATAATATTTTTTTAAATAAACTTATTAGTATAGAGAGGACAGACATAACACACAAACATATAAACAATTGTTTTAAGTAATTTATACCTATACGTGACATTGTCATATGTTGTGTTAATTTGGAAATGATGCTATATGGTGCTTTGAAACGTTTATTAATTTAATGCAAATTTTTCGATTATATGTATTAATTATTACATTGCTTTATCATATTAGTGTCTGTAATGTCATGATTTTAAATTCATACAATGAATATGTTTATTTATAGAAATAATGTTAATCTCTTGTTTATTTACACCGATAATTATAAATTGAAATTTAATTACTGGCAATTGGGGATGCGTTTAAATTGTAAATATATCAGTTACATGCATATGCGTGTATATAGGGGAAGGGGTGTGCTATATTGATTGAAATATTGTTTTCTATAAGGCAGACACACGCACACAAATGTAAGAAATAATTATTTGTTTGGAGAAGGACGCATTACAAATAATGAACAACTCAAACGGCATGTGGACGAGTCTGTCCCATCTCTCTTGGTCCGGATGCTAACAGGGATAGTTAATGACCTGATCACCCTGGATTTACCTACGTCAGTTATATCTCAGCGCTAGAACAAAATATTTTAGGAAATTGTGTTCGAGGTATATGTATCTTTACGTTCCCTATCAACGATTAGACTGGGTATAATTTAATTGGAAGATAACATAAATTAAATATCACAAATTATTATTTAAAATTGATTTATTCCTTACCTTATTTTTGTTTATAAAAGACTGAAAGTGATTATAAATAATGTAGGTTTAGTTGCAGTGACAAGGTGATCTCCAACTATTTGACTGCGCGTAACTTAAAGAATAGCAACTCGGTTCGGAAAGATAACTTGTAATGGTTCCTATTAGTTACGATTAGCTTTAAGGATATAAACTATTTTAAAACACCACTTGAATTGTACCCTAATTTTATAAATTGTAACCAAGTGTCGCTTTAATACGTCCTTAACCAAAACTCACAAATTATGCTGAAGCTAGCATGACATATTATGTTATGCTTCAGACTGTCATAATAACTGCACAATATCTACCACACGAACAAAAACTAGTAAGTTAGCTCTTGTGAACGAACCTCTTACTCTTAAAGTCACAAATTTAATATTTTGATTAGATTTTTTAAATTAATTAAATACTTGGTTTAAAGAAAAGCAATAATATATATCAACACGAGCTGTTACTCATTCATGAACATACATTACACTGATTATGTTGAAATTACGCCTGGACATAGCTCGGATATATGGTTAATATAGTCTAATTTTTATTTCCACCATTTTATTTTTCAATATTGTGGCTACAATACACTACTTTTCGGCCTTTTACTCAGATTCTGCTAAACATATTTCCATTAGACTTACTATGGATGATTTCTGACTATATATACGTATTATAAAACATCTCGTGGAAGAATAGGTATCAGGATAGTGAATTATATTTATGCTAGATACATTATAACTTATTTGTAACTTAAATATTTCACTAAGTAATACGATTATTGTAATCTGAGGTATACAAAAACAAATTTATATTAGCCTAGCCAATAGCCCGATTTTCACGCGGGTTTCGTATCTTCTGACATTTTGAAACTGTTCAAAAACTAACCCTCTCCTACTTCACATTATTAGTGGTAGGATTTCAAAAGGCCCCCATAGTTGTTTAACTGGTTAGCTAAAAGACACCTTCTCATCTTTCTAACTCAAGTGATTATTAGAAAGATAGAAAATAAACTGCAGCTCCTCCCCCTTAACATCTTTCTAAAAATTACCAAAAAAATACCTCTTGCACGTTAAATAAAATAAACCTCCATACCAGGATTCATTGTTTCTGCTCAAATAATTTGGAAGACCAGGAATAAACCACCCCCTCCTGCCCCACTCACTTAGAAGTTGAATTTTTTAAAACATCTCAAAATCTCTTGTCCATTACTTAGAGAGAAATACCTTTCCTGCCAAATCTATCTTTCAAGCTCAAGCGGTTGGGAAAATATGAAAACACAACCCTATCCCGGCTTTACCCCCTTAGAAGCTAAATTTCAAAAAAGCCCTCTAAAAACCCTTTTGTCCATTACCTATAAAGACCTTATCTGCCAAGCTTTATCATTCTGGTCTGAAAATTGAAAAATGACACCTTGACACGGGAATTGAACCCGAGAACCTATTCACGTGTCCAGGTGTGATTTTTCAAGTTTCAGAATAGATATATAGATGTAGTTATCCTCATTAAAAGCATTAATAATAGCTTTGCTTATTTGATTTTTATCATTCTAACTCAAGAAGGGAGTAAGATTTGAAAATTACCAAAAAACGTTTGGCCTACCAACTAAAATATACCTTCCTGCCAGTTTTATAATTCCACAATAAATGTTTTGGAAGAGTGGTAAAAATCAACCCCGGCCCACTGCAACCCCAAAGGGGTTGAATTTCTAAAGTTAAAAAAAAACTAACTCTCGCCAGTTAATTAAAAATAACCTCTAGGTTAAGATTCATCTTTTCATCTAAAGTTTTTTGCAAGACACAAAAAAACCAACTTTTCCAAGCTTCATCCCCTAAATGGTGGAATTTCAAAAAAATTCCATAAAAATTGATATCCCGTTACCTAAAAGACCTTCCATGCCAAGATTCCAATTTCCAGCTCAAATGGTTTGGAAGATACGTGGACCCTCCCTTCTCCCTTCTTCAACCACTTAGGAGCTGGATTTTGAAAGGGAAAAAAAGCTCTGATCCATTACACAAAAATATTACCCTGATAAGTTTCATTCTTTCAGCGCAAGTTGTTTGAAAGATACGGTTTGACTTGTTTTTAATGTTGTAACACCCATTTCACTAAAAACCCTTTTATCAGATACCTACACCCTAAAAGAGCCTTCCTGCGGAATTTAAATATTCCATATTGAAGGGTTCTACGGCCACGTTAATGATCTGGTGAGTGAGTGAGTGAGCCCTTTCGTCTTCATACATAGTTTATATATGTAATGGGTGATGGGATAAATAATATGATATAAATGTAAAACTAAAGAAAAGTAAGAAAATGTGTAGAATCCCAGTAGATCCTCCTTAACGGAAATGTCTAAGGCCACCAGTGGTTACATGGAATATAGCAATTATTATTACCCTAGAACTTATTTTGAGCATTGTTAATCTTCAATAATAATGTGTTATTGCATATTTTATACGAGTGCGTGTTATAATATTAACCATGTATGTCTATGAACAAACAATATCGTTCTTTAATTGAGTGATATATTTTTTTTAGAAATGCTTACACAAGGTCAGTTCAACTAGCATATTTTCTGGTTTAAACCTAAACTAAACAATTGAGATGTATCTTTATATATCCTATAACTGTACTATATTAAACTAATGTGATAATTCCAGTAAATAAAAGAGTTACTACCAGTAAAACTTCAAAATATAAATTCTCTTAAGAAAGGTTATAATACATTATGTCCCGTTATTAATTAACTATCATATAAACAATATAGTAAGTATATTTTTGTTTGTATTTATGTGTCTGAGTTTTTGTTGGTTTGTATGTATGTATGTATGTTATATAACTCCAAAACCCTAGAGACCTTTAAAGCTTAAATTACAATAATATATAAAAATTAAATGTGCTAACTAAGTGTTTGTATCTCAAACACGCCCAAAACAGTGTATACTTTTAGAAGACGTAGAAAATTAAAATATAGCCCAGAAATGTAGTGTGATTACTCCGAATACACCAATAATTACTAAATATTAGAAACATACAAGTAAAGTGTGGTGAATTTAGGATTTAGAAAATTTAAAAACTTATGTAAAAAGCTATTTCTCCATAATCCTGCTTCGGTGGCCGCCTGATCTAAGGTGGCACTGTCGCAAGATGAAAGGGAGATCAAAATAGCAATAAATTGTTTGCTTAAAATTGTACTTTAATTAATACCTATTAAGCTATAATAACATGTGGCTTTTAGTGATATTGTATTCTAGTCATTCTGAATAAGACATAAAACAAACAAAAACATATTAGGCCTTATTTCATAATGTAATCTCTATTGGTGGGTACGTGAACTTGACGTCAGGCTTATCCGGTATATTTTGTCGAGGTTTGATTACCGGCCAGGTATAATAGAGGGGTTTCTCCTTTTTTTAAATGTCCACTTTCCCTCGGGCAGACACGGGTATATTACCTCTAAAGTTATAACCTTCTCAAAAATAGCCCAATAATTTATTTAAATGTGAACGAGTAGTAAGCGGCATTGGAAAAAATCCATATTTTAACAATGTTCATTGCTTATGTTAGCCCTATACTTTGATTACTTGACATGCATTGCAAAACATAAATATTGTATACCAATAAAACAGCTGGAGTGGAATGGAGGGGGTTACCATTATGACTTTCAGTAATAAATTATTGTATAAACCCACACACACAAACATGAAACACAGTTTATATTAAATACATCATTTGTCAATAATTTTGATTCATAAAATTGTCGATAATGGGTCTGACAAACACTTTTATTCAAGTAATTCAGTTCGGTACAATTACACTTATGCCTTTTTTTGACGAAGCTACGTGATGGAGGCAGAGAGGATACAGTAAAACTGTACCTACCACTACTACAACCTGAACGAGGCACGAAATAGTTATTCCTATACTGCACCTGTGCTGTGTCCAAACAGCGGTGGGCCTAATAGCCTAGTTCCTCCACGACATCTTAAGAAAGGGATTATAAATAGTCAGAGTGTAATAGCCTAGTTCCTCCACGACACCTCAAGGAAGAGATTATAAGTAGTCAGATTAAAATAGACTAGTTCCTCCACGACACCTCAAGTGAGGGATTATAAGTGGTCAGAGTGTAATAGCCTAGCTCCTCCACGACACCACAAGGAAGAGATTATAGTGGTCAGATTGTAATAGCCTAGTTCCTCCACGACACCACAAGGAAGGTATTATAAGTGGTCAGAGTGTAATAGCCTAGTTCCTCCATGACACCTCAAGGAAGTGATTATAAGTGGTCAGATTGTAATAGCCTAGATCCTCCACGACACCTTAAGGAAGGTATTATAAGTAGTCAGATAGTAATAGCCTAGTTCCTCCACGACACCTCAAGGAAGGTATTATAAGTAGTCAAATTGTAATAGCCTAGTTCCGCCACGACACCTCAAGGAAGGTATTATAAGTAGTCAGAGTAATAGCCTAGTTCCTCCACGACACCTCAAGGAAGGTATTATAAGTGGTCAGAGTGTAATAGCCTAGTTCCGCCACGACACCTCAAGGAAGGTATTATAAGTAGTCAGAGTGTAATAGAGTAGTTCCTCCATGACACCTCAAGGAAGGTATTATAAGTAGTCAGAGTACTAGCCTAGTTCCTCCACGACACCTCAAGGAAGGTATTATAAGTAGTCAGAGTGTAATAGACTAGTTCCTCCATGACACATCAAGGAAGGTATTATAAGTAGTCAGAGTACTAGCCTAGTTCCTCCACGACACCTCAAGGAAGGTATTATAAGTAGTCAGAGTGTAATAGAGTAGTTCCTCCATGACACCTCAAGGAAGGTATTATAAGTAGTCAGAGTAATAGCCTCGTTCCTCCACGACACCTCAAGGAAGGTATTATAAGTGGTCAGAGTGTAATAGTCTAGTTCCTCCATGACACCTCAAGGAAGAGATTATAAGTAGTCAGATTGTAATAGCCTAGTTCCTCCATGACACCTCCAGGAAGAAATTATAATTGGGCAGATTGTAATAGAATAGTTCCTCCACGACACCTCAAGGAAGGTATTATAAGTGGCCAGATTGTAATAGACTAGCTCCTCCACGACACCTCAAGGAAGATATTATAAGTGGTCAGAGTGTAATATACTAGTTCGTCCACGACACCTCAAGGAAGGGATTATAAGTAGTCAGAGTGTAATAGACTAGCTCCTCCATGACAACTCAAGGAATAGATAATAAGTGGTCAGAGTGTAATAGACTAGTTCCTCCACGACACCTCAAGGAAGGTATTATAAGTGGCCAGATTGTAATAGACTAGCTCCTCCACGACACCTCAAGGAAGATATTATATGTGGTCAGAGTGTAATATACTAGTTCGTCCACGACACCTCAAGGAAGGGATTATAAGTAGTCAGAGTGTAATAGACTAGCTCCTCCATGACAACTCAAGGAATAGATAATAAGTGGTCAGAGTGTAATAGACTAGTTCCTCCACGACACCTCAAGGAAGGTATTATAAGTGGCCAGATTGTAATAGACTAGCTCCTCCACGACACCTCAAGGAAGATATTATATGTGGTCAGAGTGTAATATACTAGTTCGTCCACGACACCTCAAGGAAGGGATTATAAGTAGTCAGAGTGTAATAGACTAGCTCCTCCATGACAACTCAAGGAATAGATAATAAGTGGTCAGAGTGTAATAGACTAGTTCCTCCACGACACCTCAAGGAAGGTATTATAAGTGGCCAGATTGTAATAGACTAGCTCCTCCACGACACCTCAAGGAAGATATTATATGTGGTCAGAGTGTAATATACTAGTTCGTCCACGACACCTCAAGGAAGGGATTATAAGTAGTCAGAGTGTAATAGACTAGCTCCTCCATGACAACTCAAGGAATAGATAATAAGTGGTCAGAGTGTAATAGACTAGTTCCTCCACGACACCTCAAGGAAGGTATTATAAGTGGCCAGATTGTAATAGACTAGCTCCTCCACGACACCTCAAGGAAGATATTATATGTGGTCAGAGTGTAATATACTAGTTCGTCCACGACACCTCAAGGAAGGGATTATAAGTAGTCAGAGTGTAATAGACTAGTTCCTCCACGACACCTCAAGGAAGGGATTATAAGTAGTCAGAGTGTAATAGCCTAGTTCCTCCACGACACCTCAAGGAAGGGATTATAAGTAGTCAGAGTGTAATAGCCTAGTTCCTCCACGACACCTCAAGGAAGGGATTATAAGTAGTCAGAGTGTAATAGCCTAGTTCCTCCACGACACCTCAAGGAAGGGATTATAAGTAGTCAGAGTGTAATAGCCTAGTTCCTCCACGACACCTCAAGGAAGGGATTATAAGTAGTCAGAGTGTAATAGCCTAGTTCCTCCACGACACCTCAAGGAAGGGATTATAAGTAGTCAGAGTGTAATAGCCTAGTTCCTCCACGACACCTCAAGGAAGGGATTATAAGTAGTCAGAGTGTAATAGCCTAGTTCCTCCACGACACCTCAAGGAAGGGATTATAAGTAGTCAGAGTGTAATAGCCTAGTTCCTCCACGACACCTCAAGGAAGGGATTATAAGTAGTCAGAGTGTAATAGCCTAGTTCCTCCACGACACCTCAAGGAAGGGATTATAAGTAGTCAGAGTGTAATAGCCTAGTTCCTCCACGACACCTCAAGGAAGGGATTATAAGTAGTCAGAGTGTAATAGCCTAGTTCCTCCACGACACCTCAAGGAAGGGATTATAAGTAGTCAGAGTGTAATAGCCTAGTTCCTCCACGACACCTCAAGGAAGGGATTATAAGTAGTCAGAGTGTAATAGCCTAGTTCCTCCACGACACCTCAAGGAAGGGATTATAAGTAGTCAGAGTGTAATAGCCTAGTTCCTCCACGACACCTCAAGGAAGGGATTATAAGTAGTCAGAGTGTAATAGCCTAGTTCCTCCACGACACCTCAAGGAAGGGATTATAAGTAGTCAGAGTGTAATAGCCTAGTTCCTCCACGACACCTCAAGGAAGGGATTATAAGTAGTCAGAGTGTAATAGCCTAGTTCCTCCACGACACCTCAAGGAAGGGATTATAAGTAGCCCGAGTATAATAAGCAAGTTCCTCCACGATATCTCAAGGAAGGGATTATAAGTGGTCAGATTGTAATAGCCTAGTTCCTCCACGACACCTCAAGGAAGGGATTATAAGTAGCCCGAGTATAATAAGCAAGTTCCTCCACGATATCTCAAGGAAGGGATTATAAGTGGTCAGATTGTAATAGCCTAGTTCCTCCACGACACCTCAAGGAAGGGATTATAAGTAGCCCGAGTATAATAAGCAAGTTCCTCCACGATATCTCAAGGAAGGGATTATAAGTAGCCCGAGTATAATAGGCTAGTTCCTCCACGATACCACAAGGAAAGGATTTTAAGAGGTCAGATTGTAATAGACTATTTCCTCCTAGACACCTCAAGGAAGAGATTATAAGTGGTCAGAGTGTAATAGACTAGTTCCTCCACATCACCTCAAGGAAGAGATTATAAGTGGTCAGATTGTAATAGCCTAGTTCCTCCACGACACCTCAAGGAAGGCAATATAAGTAGTCAGAGTAATAACCTAGTTCCTCCACTACACCTCAAGGAAGGTATTATAAGTGGTCAGAGTGTAATAGCCTATTTCCTCCACGACACCTCAATAAAGGGATTATAAGTGGTCAGATTGTAATAGCCTAGTTCCTCCACGACACCTCAAGGAAGGGACTATAGGTAATCAGAGTATAATAGCTTAGTTCCTCCACGACACCTCAAGGAAGGTATTATAAATAGTCAGAGTAATATCCTAGTTCCTCCACGACACCTCAGGAAAGGATTTATAATTGGTCAGAGTGTAATAGCCTAGTTCCTCCACGACACCTCAAGGAAGAGATTATAAGTAGTCAGATTGTAATAGCCTAGTTCCTCCACGACACATCAAGGAAGTGATTATAAGTTGTCAGAGTGTAATAGCCTAGTTCCTTCACGAAACCTATAGAAAGAGATTATAAGTAGTCAGAGTGTAATAACCTAGTTCCTCCATGACACCTCAAGGAAGGGATTATAAGTGGTCAGAATGTAATAGCATAGTTCCTCCATGACACATCAAGCAAAAGATTATAAGTGGTCAGAGTGTAATAGCCTAGTTCCTCCACGACACCTCAAGGAAGGGATTATATTTAGTCAGAGTGTAATAGCCTGGTTCCTCCACGATACCTCAAGGTAGAGTAAAAGGGCCTAGTTCCTCCACGACACCTCAAGGAAGGAGATTGTAAGTATTCAGATTGTAATAGCTTTGCTCCTCCACGACACCTCAAGGTAGAGTAAAAGGGCCTAGTTCCTCCACGACACCTCAAGGAAGGGATTATAAGTAGTCAGATTTTAATAGCCTGGTTCCTCCACGACACCTCAAGGTAGAGTAAAAGGTCCTAGTTCTTCCACGACACCTCCATGAAGGGATTATAAGTAATCAAAGTGTAATAGCCTGGTTTTTCCAAGATACCTTAAGGAAGATATTATAAGTAGTCCGTATGTAATAGCCTAGTTCCTCCACGAACCTCAAGGAAGGTATTATAAGTAGTCAGAGTGTAATATCCTAGTTCCTCCATGACACCTCAAGGAAGTGATTATAAGTAGTCAGAGTGTAATAGCCTAGTTCCTCCACGACACCACAAAGAAGGGATTATAAGTATTCAGAGTGTAATAGCCTAGTTCCTCCAAGACACCACAAAGAAGGGATTATAAGTAGTCAGAGTGTAATAGAATAGTTCCTCCACGAACACCTCGAGGAACAGATTTTAAGTGGTCAGAGTGTAATAGACTAGTTCCTCCACGATACCTCAAAGAAGGGATTATAAGTAGCCCGAGTATAATAGGCTAGTTCCTCCACGATACCTCAAGGAAGAGATTATAAGTAGTCAGAGTGTAATAGCCTAGTTCCTCCATGAAACCACAAAAAAGGGATTATAAGTATTCAGAGTGTACTAGCCTAGTTCCTCCATGACACCTCAAGGAAGGGATTATAAATAATCAGAGTGTAATAGCCTATTTCCTCCACGAGAGTGTATAAGTAGCCCGAGTATAATAGCCTAGTTCCTCCACGATACCTCAAGGAAAAGATTATAATTATCACGAGTATAATAGCCTAGTTCCTCCACGATACCTCAAGGAAGGGATTATAAGTAGCCCGAGTATAATAAGCTAGTTCCTCCACGATACCTCAAAGAAGGGATTATAAGTAGCCCGAATATAATAGGCTAGTTCCTCCACGATACCTCAAGGAAAGTATTATAAGTGGTCAGAGTGTAATAGCCTATTTCCTCCACGACACCTCAAGGAAGAGATTATAAGTGGTCAGAGTGTAATAGACTAGTTCCTCCACGACACCTCAAGGAAGAGATTATAAGTGGTCAGAGTGTAATAGCCTAGTTCCTCCACGACACCTCAAGGAAGGGATTATATGTAGTCAGAGTGTAATAGCCTATTTCCTCCACGACACCTCAAGGAAGGGATTATAAGTGGTCAGAGTGTAATAGTCTAGCTCCTCCACGACACCTCAAGAAAGGGATTATAAGTAGTCAGAGTGTAATAGCTTAGTTCCTTCATAACACTTAAAGGAAGAGATTATAAGTAGTCAGAATGTAATAGCCTAGTTCCTACACGACACCTCAAGAAAGGGATTATAAGTATTCAGAGTGTAATAGCCTAGTACCTCAACGACACCTCTAGGAAGGGATTATAAGTGTTCAGAGTGTAATAGACTAGTTCCTCCACAACACCTCAAAGAAGTAATTATAAGTGGTCATAGTGTAATAGACTAGTTCCTCCATGACACCTCAAGGAAGGGGTTATAAGTGGTCAGACAGTAAGACTAGTTCCTCCACGACACCTCAAGGAGGGGATTATAAGTAGTCAGAGAGTAATAGCCTAGTTCCTCCACGATACCTCAAAGAAGGGATTATAAGTAGTCAGAGTGTAATAGCCTAGTTCCTCCACAATACCTCAAAGAAGGGATTATAAGTAGTCAAAGTGTAATAGCCTAGTTCCTCCACGACACCTCAAGGAAGGGATTATAAGTGTTCAGATTGTAATAGACTAGTTCCTCCACGACACCTCAAAGAAGGGATTATAAGTGGTCAGAATTTAATAGACTAGTTTCTCCACGACACCTCAAAGAAGGGATTATAAGTGGTCAGAGTGTAATAGCCTAGTTCCTCCACAACACCTCTAAGATGGGATTATAAGTAGTCAGAGTGTAATAGCCTAGTTCCTCCACGACACCTCAAGAAAGGGATTATAAGTAGTCAGAGTGTAATAGCCTAGTTCCTCCATGACACCTCAAGGAAGGGATCATAAGTAGTCAGAGTGTAATAGCCTAGTTCCTCCATGACACTTCAAGGAAGGGATTATAAGTGGTCAGATTGTAATAGTCTAGTTCCTCCACGACACCTCAAGGAAGGGATTATAAGTAGTCAGAGTGTAATAGCCTAGTTCCTCCACGATACCTCAAGAAAGGGATAATAAGTTGTCAGAGTGTAATAGACTATTTCCTCCACGACACCTTAAGGAAGGGATTATAAGTATTCAGAGTGTAATAGCCTAGTTCCTCCACGATACCTAAAGAAAGGGATTATAAGTAGTCAGAGTGTAATAGACTAGTTCCTCCACGACACCTTAAGGAAGGGATTATAAGTATTCAGTGTGAAATAGCCTATTTCCTCCATGACACCTCAAGGAAGAGATTATAAGTAGTCAGTGTGTAATAGCCTGGTTCCTTCATGACACCTCAAGGAAGGGATTATAAGTAGTCAGAGTGTAATAGCCTAGTTCCTCCACGACACCTCAAGGAAGGTATTATAAGTATTCAGAGTATAATAGCCTAGTTCCTCCACGACACCTCAAAGAAGGGATTATAAGTAGTCAGAGTGTAATAGCCTAGTTCCTCCACGATACCTCAAGAAAGGGATTATAAGTAGTCAGAGTGTAATAGACTAGTTCCTCCACGACACCTTAAGGAAGGGATTATAAGTATTCAGAGTGTAATAGCCTAGTTCATCCACGACACTTCAAAGAAGAGATTATAAGTAGTCAGAGTATAATAGCCTAGTTCCTCCACGATACCTCAAGAAAGGGATTATTAGTAGTCAGAGTGTAACAGACTAGTTCCTCCACGACACCTTAAGAAAGGGATTATAAGTAGTCAGAGTGTAATAGCCTAGTTCCTCCACGACACCTCAAAGAAGGGATTATAAGTAGTCAGAGTGTAATAACCTAGTTCCTTCACGATACCTCAAGAAAGGGATTATAAGTAGTCAGAGTGTAATAGACTAGTTCCTCCATGACACCTTAAGGAAGGGCTTATAAGTATTCAGAGTGTAATAGTCTAGTTCATCCACGACACCTCAAAGAAGGGATTATAAGTAGTCAGAGTGTAATAGCCTAGTTCCTTCATGATACCTCAAGAAAGGATTATAAGTAGTCAGAGTGTAATAGACTAGTTCTTCCACGACACCTTAAGGAGGGGATTATAAGTAGTCAGAGTGTAATATCCTAGTTCCTCCACGACACCTCAAAGAAGGGATTATAAGTAGTCAGAGTGTTATAGCCTAGTTCCTCCACGACACGTCAAAGAAGGGATTATAAGTAGTCAGAGTGTAATAGCCTAGTTCCTCCACGACACCTCAAAGAAGGGATTATAAGTAGTCAGAGTGTAATAGCCTAGTACTTCCACGATACCTCAAGAAAGGGATTATAAGTAGTTAGAGTGTAATAGAATAGTTCCTCCACGACGCCTTAAGGAAGAGATTATAAGTAGTCAGAGTGTAATAGCCTAGTTCCTCCATTACACCTCAAGAAAGGGATTATAAGTAGTCAGAGTGTAATAGACTAGTTCCTCCACTATACCTCAAGGAAGTTATTATAAGTAGTCAAAGTGTAATAGCCTAGTTCCTCCACGACACCTCAAGGTAAAGTAAAGGGCCTAGCTCTTCCACGACACCTCAAGGAAGGGAGTACAAGTGTCTAGTTCTTCCACGACACCTCAAGGAAGGGATTATAAATAGTCAGAGTGTAATAGCCTAGTTCCTCCCCGACACCTCAAGGAAGAGACTATAAGTAGTCAGAGTATAATAGACTAGTTCCTCCATGACTCCTCAAGGAAGATACTATAAGTAGTCAGAGTATAATAGACTAGTTCCTCCATGACACTTCAAGGAAGAGATTATAAGTAGTCATAGTATAATAGACTAGTTCCTCCACGACACCTCAAGGAAGAAATTATAAGTAGTCAGAGTGTAATAGCCTAGTTTCTCCACGACACCTCAAGTAAGAGACTATAAGTAGTCAGAGTATAATAGACTAGTTCCTCCATGACACCTCAAGGAAGAGATTATAAGTAGTCAGAATGTAATAGCCTAGTTCCTCCACGACTCCTCAAGGAAGGGATTATAAGTAGTCAGAGTGTAATAGCCTAGATCCTCCACGACTCCTCAAGGAAGGTATTATAAGTAGTCAGAGTGTAATAGCCTAGTTCCTCCACGATACCTCAAGAAAGGGATTATAAGTAGCCCGAGTGTAATAGCCCTGCCTTACCACTTTTATAGAGGGAATCGTGGTCAAGGATTAACTCCTCTCCCTAACGTTGCATGTAATTTCACGTTATCAGGAGGAGCTTCTCACAGAAAATTACAAACATAAATTATAACAAAATTTATTAATACTTGAAAGGTTAGTTGATGTTATTTTTTAGGAGACATGTATAATTTATGGAAGGATTGAATGTTAGGTTAGTACTGGGCTGTTGAACTTTGACTACCTATAACCGCTTCCGTGAATGTTGACCAATTTTCTCTCTCCTAGGAGGAGGAAAATGACACCTTCCCCCAGTAAAGGATCTTGACTCTCTCTAGTGGAGGAACACGACCCTTTCACCAGGGGAGGATTATGACTCCCACCCAGTGGAAAAACACGACCCTGCCCAGTGGATGAACTGGACCTCCTCCAATTGAACATATTCTTAGCGGAGGAATTCGACCCTCCCTTCAGTGAAGGAACTTTACCCTACCTATTGGAGGAATTTTATCTCCCTCAAGGGAAGGAAATTTACCATGGGATTAAAGGATATGTTCTAAAATATGGGATTAAGCCAGGTCTTGTGTAGGATCTCAACCTGGCCCTTATGAATGATAGTAACACTAAATAATCAATTTTTATAAAGTATGTGGGTCTGTCCATTTGTTTGTTTCCAGTAAATTCAAACAGTATTCCTCGGATTGAGATGAGACCTCTTCTATTGTTCTCATCTATCAAAGAAACATGGTAAGCTATATGACATCACTTTAGCTCATCAGCGAGGAAAGTAATGTAAAAAGAACTGGGTCTAGGTGATGAACATTTGTCGTGGCTTGTATTGCTGGTTTTTGGAGGGGGAAATGATGGGATAGAGTCTGTGTTTCTTCTTGAATATTCTTAATTACGTACGTGCATATAACACTATTCTTGAATTTCATTCTTTTCTAGCATTTTAAGCCTTTCGAATTTGTTGATGTATTGATAAATGTGAACTAAGCCGTGGGAAAATTCTAGTCAAATTATATTGATATTTTATGAGTTTTTTTCGAGGGGAAGGGGAGGTTGTTGTGTTCTTTTACAGAGATAATTAGTCCAATAACAATATTATTGTTCCTCCATGATGACTCAAGGAAGTGATTATAAGTATTGAGAGAGTAGTAGCCAATTAAATCATCTTTTATTGGGGAGAGGGATCGAGGATTAACTCCCTTACTTTGTGTGATGTTCCAAGAGAGTATGAGAAGCTTAAAGCAGGGAATCACAAAATTTATCATGCCATGAAGTGTTAGGTTAAAATAGGTTGAGCAAGAACCATAATTATATACATTATACAAATTATTGAAGGTTTGGACGTTAGGTTTGAAAAGTATTAAATATTTTTAACACCGCTTTCTGAATTGGTCTTCAATTTTGGTTTTGATTTGTTGGTGTATATCAAACTGGATCGGACACTTCCTTAGGAGAAATGTAATTTTTACGTCATAGAAAGAAATGTTGAGGGGAGGAGGAGCTGAAGTAGGAGGCATAGGACAGGGCACGTTGATGGTTTAGGTTCACTGATAAGAGAAATGAGCGTGCCAAGAGACAACACCTCTAATAATATTGTTGTTATTAATAATAATATGAAAGACAAATCAAATATTCACTAACACATGAAATACTAGTTTAAGCTAGGTTGGGTGGGAATCATATATCATAATTATAAATTATGGATAGTTTGAAAGCTAGGTTTGTATTAGGTTACTACACTCGGACTAGTTACAATCGCAATCGCTTCCTAGAGTTGTCGTGGAAGAACTCAACCACGTAAATTTGTTAAGCATTTATGTAAGCCCTCTTCCAAGTTTCTTGACTTTTTATAAAACATATAAGCTAGTCTTTCAAAATTCAATACTAGAGCACATTGTATTTACAATCCTTTTTGATCGGGAAATAAATTAATTCTTTTTTAATCAAGGATCAAAATGAAACAATCTTTAAAACCATGCACTTAAATTTACTTTATTTAACTACATATGATTTAATCTTTTTATACTTTAGTAGTTTCTTATCTGGAAATATTAATAACAGGAGGGTTTCCATTTAAACATAGGTAGTAAATAGCTAGCTTAGAGTATAGGTTATACACAAAATATGATTATTTATATTTTTGAATTAGAAGGAGTCTATTGCCTAGACACTACAAACTAGTGTTCATATTTAACCACCTAAATATTTTATATATATTGAGTGAGCTATATCATATGATAAAAAATGATTGTGAAATAATTTTTTCGTGGAATAAGCTATTTATAAAGCCTATATTATGTAAAAATCCGTGATTACATATATGTTATAGTACTTATATTATATTCAAATAAAATTAATCAAAGTATTTACTATGCATCCATTTTATAGAAACTTTCTTAAGAGTATCATTTCTAAGTTTTCTTATTTCCTTAAAGATGTAGGGTCTATGACCCATCGTTTCTACCCTTACTCTATTTTTTTTCTCCCTCGAATCTCATTTTGAAATCCGATCGCGGTTCGTGCAAATGGTTATGGAGGAACGTCTTCTCACAGTTTCATGGACGAGGTGCAAACAAAGGAGAAATCCTTTCACATCCACCCTGATGTTCTGAGTCCCATCCCACCCAATCACCCCTTTGGCCCGGAAAAATCCCACTAACACCACCATTTTCTCCTAGTTCAAGATACTCTGTGTTGAAATGTTTATACGCTTTGTTATATTTCTTATAACATACAGATACATATAAGTATAATATCTTTGTATTCAAATCTGGTGAGATTCTTTATATAATTTTTTCATATTTTCAAAATATGCATGCTGGACAGTTATTTGATATCTGAATTTTAGAGGCCTCCCTACTAACTGGACTACCCAAGCAGAGGCAAGAATAAATAGGATTTAAAAAAAATTTGTCCTAGAATAGTCTATTTTTTAGCATTTAAATTCTAACAAAAGAGCACTTTGCTGTCACAATTTTTAAAATAATTAGGTAGGCTAAATATAATATTACAATTAAATCGTACAATCCTAGTCAAATAAATAAATGGGTATATTTCATGGACTAGTTTTTCTCTGATGTGGAATTATATTTCTGTTACAGACTTACGCTTCTGAGAATGTTAAATAATCAATTTTAATTCAATTCTGTTTTTAAGATTCATATATTCATCTTAGAGACAGTCATATGTTGCAGACTCATATATTACAACATTTACAATTTAATCGCCTCTATTAACCTAAAAATGGAAATTTGAATAGATTTATTAAATAATATTATTTAATATAACTCTTATGAACGATGCACATTCTCAGCACTTTTTGTCATTATTTATATTAAAGACACCTCCTCAATTATATTTATTCAAAGATTACATAATATATATGCTTAAACGTGTCATGCTTATAATATTGTATCCATACATTCTGACCTGTTGGTTAATTTGCACCTATACATTCCGAGCATTTGATTAATTTATACTTATGCATTCCGAGCTGTTGATTAATTCGCACTTAAACACTCCGAGCTGTTGATTAATTTGCACTTTTACATTCCAAGTAGTTTATTAATTTACACTTATACATTCCAAGCTGTTAATTAATTTGCACCTGCAATGTTGATTAATTAGCTACACAATCAATACCTGAATTAAATATGTGTGTGCAGTGCTTCTTATTACCAGTCCTGACTATTATCATATTTACACTAACTTGTTAGTGGTGAGGAGAGTTTATCCACAGCTGCATGGAGGAAGAGTAGGAAACCATTTAGGGCTGGAGGTAGTCAGTAATCTTGTTTGAGATTCTAACCTGTATGTTCCATCATCAGAAAACCAGAATACATGAGACTGAAGATATTTTACACGGGGCCACCGTTCAAGCGGACTATTAATCATTTCGCTCTGTGTTGTAAGCGGGAATATCTTAAATCATTCACATTATCGTGGAGAGATAAAGTAAAAATCATAAATAAAAAACCACACTTAAAATTTCTGGCATGAATTTGAACCTCAACCTCCATAAAACAGTATATTGTGATTTTCAAGTAAAGATGTGAGACGGGAAATTTTCTCCATATTTTTTCCAGGAAGTTTTCCAAAACGGGAAATTGTCAATTAATATTTATGTAAAATAATTTCAACTAACTTCCCTCCACCCCCACCCCACTCGTCCTGCATGCTTACTATCTAGCCCTCCCTTGCCCCGAGATCCCTTCCCACTTATTATAACCCACTTATCTCTTAACACAATGTATTTTGAAATATTATAGGCTCTAGGTGCCACCTCTAAAATTAACCACTCCACCACAGGCCGCCACTGGAAAGTATTCATTTCTACCTCAAAGTCAACGGGAATGTGCAGTGAAAGTCAGTCACCTTAGACTAGGGATGTGAAAAATGTATCGACACTTTACTAATATTGATCGATATTTTCCTTTCGATATCTAATATATTTTTACTTGATACATTTTTTCCGATACTAATCACCAATTAAATTAAGAGCGCTTTTGTAGTGCTCAATGAACTCATTCAACTCAAGGATGCCCCAAGCAGACGAAGCAGAAAAATGTATGTGCGTTTCGATACTGATACTTTTCTTTAGATACTAGTATGGTATCGATATTTTTTTCCAATAACTTTAATGAGTACCGTATCGATACTTTTTTTTTTAGATATCACATCCCTTCCTTATAACTTTCGATCAGCCCATTGGGTCAACTTTTCTGGGAAAAATTATTCTATGAAACCCAATAAGTTTCAAATATTTCCATCGGTTCATTTCAAATAATTTATTATTCTATCTTAAAATCCAATAATTTTATATATAAGATTAAGGCTATCTACTAATTTAGACTTTTATTTAAGATCTACTATTTTTGAAGGCATTCACTATGAGTACTCTATTACTTGGCATCTGATAGTATTAAAGGTTGGAAAATACACACTATTTAATTTTACATTATTTTGCAAAATATTAATAGTAGATAAAAATATTATAAGCGGTTTATTATAATAAATTAAGGTTGAAGATGATCAAGAGAAGACATTAAAGCATTTCCTTGAAACCTGTAAAGGACGACCCTTGAACAAAGGCATCAATCAGTCCAGTCCTTTCTGGTTTTTCAGTGACAAAGAGGTTTGGGTACCAATCCCGGCAGTCCCAGAGTAGTCAGTTAATGATCACGGTTTAAATAATTACTATGCAAAAACTAGTTTAACTCCCGTAAGCAGTTTTCATAATAAATCACATAATAACGTTTTTACCTCAATTTTTAAAGGCGTATTCCGCCTTTGATAGTTGAGATGGACCCTGGGTTGCTTATAATCAACCCTTCTATTTTTGACTCAAGAATAAAATGCTAAAGTTTGCTAGAAAGTTTTATGTACACGCTGTTTTATCAAACTTTTCTATAAATAACCGTATCTTACATCAATAAGAGATAATATATATATCACGTATTCACATGTTGGGTGGTCTCTCTCTCTCTCTATATATATATATATATATATANCTTTATATATATATATATATATATATATATATATAGCTCTCTCTCTCTCTACCAGTCAGTTGGTATTTGGCTGATTTTTCATTGATCAGCAGAATACAGAAAAATATACATCGATTCACAATAGTGTATTTAATCGCAACCATTGATCGTCAGCGGGAATCATTATTATATGATCTAAACACAACATTCTCTTGTACCTAACATTTACCTAAAGTCATTATTATTGTTTACCCGCTTCGGTGACGTAGTTAGCTAAAACGCTAGTCGTGTTGAGCTTGACTGCCAAGGACGGGGAGATCAAGGTTCGAATCTCGGTTGGGTAAACTGGGGCTGGTTTTTACTAAATGTTTTTCCCCTCTTCCTCTACGCAAATGTAAGTTCACTTCCTTTAAATTCAACCTTCTCAATTCCTAATCCATTATCGCAATTAGTACTTATGCGTATAGCCCGAACGGGTTGTGAGACGCGGTTCTAAATAAAATATTATTGTTTGGTGCTACAAGCACTATGATACGCTTGTTGCTGTGAGACAGCACCTCTGATAAAATCAGAAGGTCCACGCATGGCTTCCAGCATCCTACTATCTTAAACCTAGCACAGATACATCACTCGACCCCTGGATATTAATTCATCATTTTAAAAGTGGAAATGCTTATTTCACCAATGATAAAGTTTTTGGCCATGCCGGGGATAGAACCTCTGAACCTTTGATTGGAAGACAAACACGCTACTATCTGAGCTAATGCATTGGACAATGGTAATATTTATTAGGCATGTGTGAATATATATTAGTCAAAAAACTGGAAATCACTATACTCTCCTAAATATTAATTAATACATTTGCAAATGTTTGTCAAATGATCTCATTTGGCGGTAATACTCCACAAAGGACATTATTGGGGAAATATATATAGCATATTATAGCAGAAAAATCATCAGTTATTTGTAAATTTGCCATTCAAAACTATTATTAGCCTACGTTATACAAAAACACACGGATAAAAACAAAATATATGTATTTACTTGGTAGGGAATGGGTGGATGTTGGAAAGGGGAGTGGGTTTTCACATCACCATTGCTACATAATTTATATCAATTTCTGGTATGAGTAATACGTATAATTAATGTAGAAGTAGCGAAATGGAGTAGTTAATTAAAGTAGTTTATTAGCATGACGACTCTCTATGAGGGGAAGGTAGGGGAAGGTGTAAATGAGAGAGAACATTGTGTGTGTGTGTGTACCGTAGAGGCTGTTTTGAACTCCACACTAACTATGAGGGTGGACGCCATGGATTTTAAAAGCTTGGACTCATATTTCACTTGTCCTCTCCCCTACTCTCTAAACTCTCCCCCTCCAACACCATATCAACATGTTCGTAGGGGACATGTATTTACACTGAAACAGGAAATGTTTGCTAGGAGCACGTTACGTTCTTTGAATCAGGAGAAGTCTGAAAATCTGAAAATGTGGATTAAGTTATACTAGTTTTTTTTTTACTAGAATCGATAGCCGAATGGTTTAAGTCATAATCCAAGAAATAAACTAGATTGCCGATTAATGGAAGTTATGGATTCAAAGACCTGTCAGGCGTACTTAGGGTGGTTTTCCTGAATGATTTCCCCCTCTCCCTCTAAGAAAGTGCAAGTACCCATCCTCTAAATTCAACCTTCCTAAACCCAGACTCACTATCGTATTTAGTAAATATGCGCATAAACTGAACAGGTGGTAAGATGTGGTGCTAGATCAACCATATTCCTTGCTTTGTTCCTAAAACATCAGCCTGATTAGTAAATTTGAGTTTAATCCGAATTTGTTGTAAGACGAGGTGCTAAAAAGAAGTTATATTTAAAGGAGTACTTATAATGCATTTTTAACACAGACTGTCGTAGTGGTGGTAGAGATGTATAATATGCTTTATTAATTACTCTTTTAATCACCTTCCTAATCCTAGCATATTATATTAATCGTATTGAACAAACTGATTCAATTTAATGATTGATTTATTACAGACGTTAACCTCAGTATTTAGGTGTATCAGAGACTTTGTATTTTGGCCTAATTTTGTCACCACTCTAATGGGAGAGCTACCCAATCCCTTGTCCATATTAACGAGATACACCTCTTAATTACCTCTGAGTTTCTATGAATATGATAATGGTAAAAAACCACACTATAACACTCATATCGAATACTCAGTTACTTTTATCATAATTCATTATGTAGTTTAATATGAAACCTATAGTGATATCATTATATACCATATCATTTAGAAATATTTTGAGAGATTGGTAGAGATTTTGAAAATGTCAAAAACACGTATTATTAACTATATCATAAGATTTAAAAAAGAAAATGCAATAATTATTTATTTTATAGGTTTTCTCCACAAGTGGGGTGGGGATATAGAAAGTATAATTTGTAGTAAATATATCCGCATATATGGAGAGAGAGAATATGAAATTGTTTAGGGAAAATTACCCTGAAAATACCCCAAAGTGATTTATTTCCTCATAAGATGGTAATACTGTAGTTTTTTATTTCTATTTTTACATAAATATAGACAGAATATTTTTTTTGTTTATTTTCATCTTGTACAATTAGTTGATGAATATGTTTTCTAATATCCCAAAAAGCACTTGGATTACAAAAACGGAAGGCCCTTATTCCCGCGTTCCACCTTACTAGCTTGAGCTTTATAGAAATAATATTTGGCGGATAAATTTAGATAATTATTTCCACGTTTCTGTTTTATAAGGCATTTTTCCTGACCTTTTGTCAGTGAATGTTAATATACTTTTATATTATACTGCCTTAAAGAAGGTTCATAATATGCTATCCGAATATATATGACGTTGAACAGGTAAAGTTGGTTCACGGTAGGAGTTTACCGCTGAAAGGCCTTTTTCCCTTGCAGAAATCTATTATATAGTAGGATATTGGTAGGAAAAAAGACCTTTCAGAGGTAAACTCCTACCGTGAATGAAGTATAAGTTTCAAGACTTGTTGGCTATTATGGTACTAGATTCATAAAGGGAAACCAATAACTGAAATAAATGGTGAAGGTTTTTTACTAGTACTCTCACTAAGTCGAGAAAATACCTTAATATTAAAACAAACTTTATGGTATTCTTGCTAAAACTACTTTTTTATATTCAACCAAAATCTTAGGGATATAATGTTCTGACTTTAATTATTATATTTTTTTATAAATGATTAGACCTATAATAGTTCAATGAAACAAACATTGACTATAAATTGTAGAATACATATTTTCTCAAATATTAACTGTGTTTGTGCTTTAAATGGTTATATTCAAGCATTAATTATTAAATTTTTCAAAAGGATTAACATAGATTGTGTTGACTTAAAGTATATATATNTATATATATATATATATATATGAGACTGTTAAAAAGGGTCTAATAGAATAATTTTGCTGTGTTAATTTTAAATACAACATATTGTTAAAGATGAGAAATAATTATATAGAGTAAACCCAAAGTTAAGAAAGAAAAGCGAGAACCATTTATATTCTTAGTTTATTTGTATTTTCCTTATAATCAATAGTACCTTGGTAAATTTTGGTGCAGTGTATGAGTAAATAATAACTGTATAATATAATATTAGTAATCTTATTTTATAATTTTCCCCAAACTTCCACTCCATTTACTTAGATGTTGGTTCTCTTATATTCACTACACTAATATGCTATCATATAAGCCATTAGAGTGGAACCAATCCAATCAATAAGGGTGAAAAAATTATATGAATTTGTAAAATGTTTTTAAATGAGGGTAAATACACCAGTGTGATGAATTCTAATGTGTACCATAAATTTCGACTAGATTAGCTGAGGAAACTATATTATACAGTATGGTTTTCAATTATTTATCGAGGTGACTGCTGGAGTATTGACTTTAAATTATTAATCATCCACATGATTTATTATTTTTATTCTTACTTAAATTAGTTCCTACTTATCATCAATATTCCTCATACACATTCTTACTTATTATCAGTATTCATAAACCTAAATCCTTATCCTCAATCTTTTTATCTTCAATCTTTATTATCTTCTATTTTCCTATCCTCAATCATACTTATCATCAATATTCCTTATCCTCAATCTTCCCTATCCTCAATATTCCCTATTCTCAATCTACCCTATCCTCTATATCAATTATATCCAATCTTTCTTATCCTCAATCTTCATTCTAAATATTTATTATCCTCAATTTTCCTTAGCCAAAATCTTCCTTATCTATATTTTTATTTAATCTCATTATTTATTATCCACACTATTCATAGTACTCAGTATTACTTTTTCTTATTATTTCTTAATCTCACTATCTACTATCCTCAATCTTCCTTGTCCCCTTTACTTATCCTTAGAGTAAAATATTTATGAAAATAGAAAATACACTCAGGCAATGTTAAGTTTTTACAAGAAGGCTATTCACAATTTAATCAATGTGGCGCCAGTGAGGAAGGCTATACAAATAAATTGCACCCACATTATCCTAGATAAAGACTGAGACAGTTAAATATGGTACACTAGACTGATCCTTTAACTTTAGCTCTATCAAAGATGATGAAAAGCTATAAGAGTCCAATGACTTAGATCACGTGATCAGCAGCGTGGATACTAACATTATTGTAGTTTGTATTTTTCAATTAATAATAAGAATTTTTTAACACTTGATTTTGGTTTAATTCGTATATTGAGTTGCATAATTATATACTATATAAATACAGGGCTAAATTTGCAGATGAAAAACAAAATAATCTACCAGACAGTCTGACAGTAAACACCAAAACATTAAGGTATAAACGTAGCAGGACTAATAACTTAGTCAATACACTATTTCAATAAACACCGATTATATTAGAACCTTGTTTAACAAGATTCATCCTGGAGAAGGGTTTCATAAAATTATACAACAAACTCTAGTTCTTTGAAAAGATTCGCGTATCTTGAGATAAATATTTCTTTTTCAAAGTCAGATATTTAATACTTTTACTTATTTGGTAGCTTTTTATAGTGATAAATCCATTAATATAACAAAAAGTTATTTTTTAATTTAATTTTTTAATTAATATTTCCGATTATACCATGCTAGTAAAAACCATATAATATTAAAATAAATGATACGGTTTACCTAGCAAGACTTTCTTTCACTTTTATCTTAAAATATACATTTACTAAAACACGTAGGCTATGCGAAACGAAATAATTGGTCTATAGAATGATGTAGACATACTACATAAAAGCTCATAAATGAAATAATATACACTGTAACTTAATACATGGAATTAGGTACTAGAAACACTCTTAGAGAAAAATTGGGAAAAGAGAAACACATTTGTCCACCAAAGACCATAATAATTAATTTCATTTTTAAAACCTTTTTGATAAAATATTTTAACTTTAATAATAATATAACTTTACAATGATAGTTTATTTCGTATCCCAAATAGTTGTGGGGAAATTATGAAACTTGGATAATTTATATTTTCGGGAGAAATTGAGAACTGTCATCATTTTTGTAATGATAAAGAGTGTATGTATATAAAATCTAATCAAAATCATTAGAGCAAATGTTGAAAAATTCAATATATTTTTATTTTTACCCCTTAATTTTAGGGATGTATATCAAATTACTAAACCCTCCAAGGGGACCGTTTGAAAAATTCATTTACCATGTCTTATCCTAATTGGTAAAATAGTTTCAGCTACAGCCCGAGGTACAGACAGACAGATGGCATTCCAAAACTAGTATTTTGCTTTCGGGAGTCATGAAACGTCAACATTAATTATCAAAATCATGAATTAAATCTTTTTTACGATCATAATACCTTCTCTTCAAGGTGTAGAGAGAAAGTTTAAATTCTCTTCTTGCAAATAAATACAGTCTTAAAGTTAAAATCCTTAGTTGTTATAGTAATGTACATAAATGTATAACTTCATTTTTATTTACTTAAAAGTGAATACTCACTTTAACAGCACGTAATCCACGAGTAAAATTCTAAAGATAGATGCTCGCAATTATAGCACCAATTAATATATATTAATAATTATGTTGTTTAACTTTTTACTTTCTCGCTATCTTACAGGTAGAGAAAGTATTGTGATCGTCAAATAAATCGAGCTCGAGATTTTGATGAATATCGACGTTAAATGGCCCCCCGAATCCCAAAAAGTTGTTTTTGAATTTCCGTCTGTTTGTCTGCCTGTCTATATCTACAACTAGAGCCTAACTATTTTACTATTCGGGCTAAAACTTGGTATCTACGGTTTTTATAGTGTTGCACCGAAGGGGTTTTGGAATTGGAAATCTATCCCTAAAAATAAGTGTATTTACTGACGGGCAAAAAGAGATAAAGCCTATTTTCTCAAAATCGGCTCTAACGATTTTGAAAAATTTAATTTCTAAACCATATATAAATATTCCAAACCAAAATAGCTACTATCAATATTTCAGAAAAATGACTTTAAGGGTTCCGGTCTGATGCGTACATTCTCATTTTGTATCATATCTCCGAAACTATTTGAGAGATGAAATTACTTATTACTACAAATATGTAGATCTATTTATAATACAAATATTTTAAAAGATGCATAGTTTTATTTAACCAATGACGTTCAAGCTATACGAATATATATATATATATATACTTTTTAACTTTTCGAACAATAAAGGTAAAGTATTGCAACCGTAAAAAAACCTAACCTGAAATGTCGATAGATGTCGAAGTCTTATGACCCCCCGAAACCTAAAAAGTGGTATTTGCAATGCCGTCAGTCTGTGTGTCTGTTTAACCTTAGAACTAAGAGTAGTTTAATAAAGAGCTAAAATAGAAAAATTAGATGTTTTCAAGATCGGCTCTAACGATTTTGATTAAAATTCGTATCTAGGCGTTGATTATGATTATAAATAAACTGACTATTTAAATTTCCCCGTGAAAATGACTTTAAGGGTACTTTACAAAAGCTTAAATTTACTTATCTCCGCAACTATTTGAGATACTAAATAACTTATCATTGTAAAATTGTAGTACTATTAAAAATAAAAGACTTGTATATGGAATATATTTTTATAAAAACAACGTTTTCTTAGATATTGGCAAATATATTAATACAATTTTGTGAGCTTTATTGGTAAAGAGATACTACTTGAGTTTTAACGCAATAATTCTCCAATGCCATAGAGTAATTAAATATAATGTGGGGAATGCCAGGTCTCCACCGTGGTTCGGATTCCACGTTAAACTGTATGTCCTCCATTTCATCTCATTATCACCCTACCATTACACATTAGCGTAAGTGCGTATAACCCGAACGGGTAGTAAGACGCGGTGCTAATAATAATAATAATTAAATATAAGTCTCTCAAAAAGTTTATTTTTCCTTAAACGTCTTAGGAGAAATGTTTGCACAACAATGATCTATCTCCTTCATTTTAGACTCAATATTTACATCTTTTATTGGTCAAAACTTATAAATGAGGAATTTAATAGCAATGCGATAACATGAAGTTGTGCAACACCAAATAATATGTCGAAAATTTTAACCGGAAGTCGAAATTTTAATACAAGGTGTTCACCCTTGGGGTATCAATATTGATCTTTTTTATCGGTCCAAAGATAAAATTGAGGACATTAATTCCTTAAAAATAAAATTATAAAATTTAAAACCACGACTAATTTTTTTTTACATAAGGATAGTGAAATTTATTCTTTGGTTTGCTAGTGTATATTATTTTGATTCACATATTTTACGAGTTTTGAGTTAATATTTCCATTTTTAAACAATAGAGCGAGAAAGACCGTGCGGAGCTCCGTACAATTTATTTTAGTAATGGTGATAGCTTATCTGTTTACTGAAATAAAGGTTCAAGGTTTGATTCCTCACATTGATGTTTTACTTTTCACAGTAACGGAAGATTGAGAGTAGAAAATATTCTAGAGCCAATTTAATTTCTACTTGTCTAATGATATTAGATGGTTCATAAAATACCAGTTAAATAATCTCCATACAAAATTATATAGTCGGTTCCCCACGCTCACATTTTAAATATAAAATATTATACTCGCACTTATAAATTAGCGGAAAGTAATAAAAATAATTTTAGTGAAACCTATTTATTGTCATGCAAATACTGATAGTGGCATTACTCCTTTATAAATATTCCACGAAATTAACTTAACAACTATAAACTTATTTTTCCAAGCGTAAAAATATGTTTCATTGAGTATACATGCAACGTAAAGAGGATTTTTAAATGGTTTTAATTCTAGTTTATGGTNACAAAGGGTGTATGCAAAGACTGGCAAAATAAAAATAAAGAAGGGGGAATAGGGAGAGCCTATAGGGGGGTCATGGCAACACCTTTTTACAAAAACACGAAATCAGATAAATATAAAACTAAATTATAATCTGGTGTAAAAATCCTAAAATAGTATCCACATATTTTGTAATCACCTAGTATATTTGAGGATTGAAAAGAATTAACAACATGTGGAGGATAAAGCAAATAGCAATAAAAAAAGTTTCAACTGAGACTTTGGATTAGTTGTAGGTCACTAGAAGAGATTAAGTAAAATATGATTACGGAAGGGGTAGCCATCTAGTTTAAAAGCTAATAGCCATAGGGCTAAATTAGCACACCTGCTTGGGTATTATCATGGTAGACCAATTAATAATAAAGGACCCCTTCTCCCAATCTGTCGCTAATTTCTGTTCCACTTTTGTTTGTGCACGTGGCTTCAAATAGATAAAAACCATAAGTTCAGTGCAGTTTTTAAAGTGTATAGTCCAAATTTTATAGTAAGGTATTTTAGAAAACACAAACATATTTTTTTGTGGTACGCATTTATTATATAAATATATATATATATATATATTTATTATATAAATATATATATATGTAATAATAATCTATATTATCGATACATATATATGCAGTAGTCAAATAAAATGAAAAATATTTTAACACAACATGTAACGAACAACAAAGTAGATAATTCAAAAACATTACTAAAACTAAACACAAAGTGTCAAGCCCTTCTGAACTTCATGTACAATAATATAGTAAGACATAGTATGATCTAACAAATATGTTTTCATTGCTCTGGAAGTCAACATATTCGCATCCATTTATTTTAATTTTCACTTAAATGTTCTTCCGTCACGTTTCTTGAACCCAGCATAGCTGTAATCCTACCACTTAATCCACCCAC
>CABEEJ010000801.1:0-12748 GCA_901482245.1 Timema douglasi
CACTGACTCTACACGACTTCAGACGGCACGGATAAATTCGCACAATGAACAATTTAACAACGTTTCACTGCAACGTCCAAACGCACGCGAATTCGTGAAACCAGCTCAAAGAGAAACTTAGGATCTGACAGTTTGTAATAGCTAGCTCGCCTGTTTCTAGCTTCCCTAAAGGTCTTAAAATGTCTGAATTTCCCTTTTAAGAGCAAAGAATCTTATCAGTCATTTTCCAACACTAAGACACCTTACTTCAAAATACAATAATAAATCACCTTACGAAGGTTCCTACTCTTTCAACAGTGCCCGGAAATTTCGATCGGTGATTCTATTTCGTCCATGAATTGTGTTGGTAATTTTTATCATATCTTTCATCACCTCACTGTGTTTGAATGATTTTCACATAGTGCCTCTTGATGTATGTCTAATGCAGTGAATCAAAAGACAAATGATGTTTTTTCGTAGAAGACAGGCCAACCCTGCCAGTCATATATTATTTTGCACCATTACGTCGGTAACAATACATGTGCATTTGTAACTTATATCAGCCGGCCAGGGCGACAAATGTTTTTCTAGATTTATGTTTAATATAATCCTATGTAGTTTGACGTTCGAGAGCCCTTTCGGGGCTGGTGTCCGTTGTGTTATATCTGTCATATTCAATGTTTTATGTCCACTTATCGCTACAAAAAATAAAAACCCTATCAAACAAACAAACAATTTGACTTGATTATCCTTGAAGCTATGCATTAGGATGAGTGACTATTGGTGTTTTTCAACTGCAACTGCCTCTCAAAAATGAGATCATTAACCCTTGTTTTGAACAACTAGACAGTAGATAAGTGTTGCAATAAATCAAATAATCTAATGAAATGTTTACTATTCTCTTTATCATAATGCATAGATGAGTTAAGACTTTGCTTATTGTGTTTTATAGTAAACATGACAAAAACTGTTTAGGTACCAAAGTCCAAAAACATACAATTCGATACTATGTTAACATTACAATACTTAAAACCTTATCTCCATCCTGTACAGTGTACAACTTGCGCAGAATAAAGTGCACATACATTATATAGATATTATTTATATTTTTACAAATTTATCCAAAGATTTGATTTCACTAAACAAAATTATCATACACTTTATATTGAACTTTAGTTT
This sequence comes from Timema douglasi, assembly GCA_901482245.1. NCBI lineage: Eukaryota > Metazoa > Arthropoda > Insecta > Phasmatodea > Timematidae > Timema > Timema douglasi. The sequence goes on from CABEEJ010000801.1 coordinate 1,159, forward strand.
GAATTAAGATGTTTTATTTATTCTAATAAAGACACAAGTCCTGTTGTATTTCCTACAACAGCACCCTTTAATATTTCAGTAAAGTCAAAACTGGTTATTTTTGTGCACCACATATTACCCCTCGGCCAGTCTACCTCCATAGTTAAACTAATTGGGTATATGCAGGCTACCCACATTGACGTAGAATACGAGTAGAAATAATTTATAAAAATAACACCCTTAGTGCATACTAACGTGATCAAAACTTCTACATCTCCATCAGCGGCAACCCAGTCTATTGGCCGCAGGCCCCGGGCTTATGTGGTTGGCGTCCTGGACTTGTAACACATACACATCATAGAAAAAACTTCAAATACCAGCCCCGAAGGGCTCTCGTAGGATTAGCACTACAGGACATTGTGAACAAAAGTGGTTGATGAGATTAGAATCGATGTAAACAATATTATATTTTCGACAAGTTTCTCAATAGTTCAACTTCACCATTGTGTTTTCTAGCAGCATGCTTTTTGAACTCAGCACCACTTAATTTCCTACTCATATTTAAAGACTAGAACTTGGAAACGAGTCACTTAAAACACTGATAAGAGGTTATGTATGAAACACTTAACAGTGAGCGCGAGAATGAAACGTCAACATTGAGGATGAAACGCCAAGGCAGGCAGACGAGAAAGTAACTAGGGGTCAGTTTGCAAATTACTACACCAGAATTCGTGGATGGTAGGAAATCGACTGTGATTTACGCACTTCGCATTTTTACAAACAGAATAAACGCAACAAAAATAATAGTGCAATTTCATCATTTTTTAATTCTTGTGTGAGTAAAATATTTTTTTTTCCTCTTCAAAATATGATCTTTTCAAGCACCCTCTAAAGTGCAGTGCCCTGGGCATTTTTCCAGCCTGCCCAGTTATAGGCCTGTGATAGTGGGACGCCTAAGACCAAATGTTCACCGACGCGGAGTAAAGAAAATTATTATGGTGATTGTGAGAGTGAGTGAAATAAATAAATATATTTTAAATGTGTGTTTGTATTTATTGAAAACCAAATTCACAAATCTTCTCAAACAATAAAACGTATTGGTGGCGTTATATTATTTCTAGAAACCTATCGAAGAAAAAAGGAAATGTAAAAATGTGGGTTTAACAATAACAAATCTCTTTTTATACTACAAATCGCTGAAATTCCTTAGAAGTAATTTATGCAACGCTCGTTTTGTCATTCGAAATTCATAACATACAATATTACACAAACACGTCTTCCAATTTAGGCCGTGCGGTTACGTATGAATATAGGCACCATGTCTTACTAATTGACCAGATTATAAGAATAATGTGTACCATTTATGCTAATGAGCTAAGGATAAAGAATGTTACATTTGAGGAAGTGTACCAGAATTTGCGGGAGGGGGAGTAGAAAACCATTTAGAAGAATCGCCTTCATTATGTCCAACCGGGATTCGAACCCCGATATCCCTGTCATCAACAGTCTATTCTATTGCTAGAATGACGCCTTAGACCATGCGGCTACCAAAACAGGTCGTGATCTGTATAGAAATAGGTGTATTATGTATTATTATTATTATTATTATTGTTACGTACCTTCCTAGAAAGTCAAATTCAGTAAGAAGACTTAATACTCCCAAATCAATCATACATAACCAATGCCTATATAATGGATGGCAACAACAGTTTTATTTAGTAATGACGTCATTCGAAGCCACTGCAGATGCGAATACTTTTACTACAAGAGAGCGCATGCTTACCCACCCACCTTGAGATAAACACGACCAAGATCTCTGTGGCCCTGACGTAAAGTCAAGATTGTTCCAGGTTGCGGAACATTTTGCTCACGTTAGCTGTAGTTTTAATACGCAAACTATAAACAATAAATCTATTGTCCATTGTGACACAGGAATTTACTCAAAACAAAAGTGGTGGTTTATGTTAAAGCAAAATTATGTTCCCATGCGATTTGACAACGTTCTTACAAAGGATTCTATTTTGATATAAAATTATTATCCACATATTTTTGTCTAAATAGTTTCTGACTGCTCAAGATTGAAACACGCCTCGGTTAAGTTAACATTTTGTCCCAATCAACACATAATAGTGATTTCACAGCATGTTACGTAACCTCACACGTGTTTTTACCCAACAATACAACTTCAACAAATAAAACTCGACCTGATTGATTGTTCTTATCAATCTATATTATTAATAAGTCTTAAATAGTTAATAAACTAAAATAGGGTAGTTCACCAATAATTTTCTTCAAAGGGAAATCAATGCGCTTATGCAAGCAATTACACGCCACACATGAAGCAATTACACGCCACACATGTTTTCAAGCTATTCGAACAAGTTTCACTTCATTCGTATAGGGGAACCCGAACAGAGTAGTGTGTCTCAATCCGGTTGAATAATAATTTTTTAAACAGGTATGCTAGCCTTGGAAACCACTCGTCAAAGTGACACGCTTCATTTTGTTTGTTGTAGCTATACAATATTAACTACACACCTCACCAATAGAGGTTATGAATACGGTAAGCTGTCATCAAAAAATACATTGTTGGGGCTTGCGAAGAACATAATTATTTATTTCATCAGAAACGTTGTTGTGTCTTTCTTTGTGTAAAATTTGAATATATTTTTAAATTATGTATTATTCATAAATTACTATTATACTTTTTTGAGTATAAGCTATTATTGTTGAGATACATTGGTGAGCTATGACAAACGTAGGTAGTAAAATCGGAGGAAAACTTGATTCAATATAAGTGTAAATATTTCTGCTCATTCTGATGTGTTTAGCAACAACAATGCAAGTGCAATCATCAATAGTTATATATGACATAAACTAAACTTTAAAATTGTTCCATATATTGCCTAGCCTGACGGGAACAATGAGAAAACCGATCTCCTCTCAACTTTTCAGCAAATAACCCGAGATTAAAGGATCAGTGGGCCATTGCCTGCGAAGCAGACAAGGCAGTTCTAAAGTTCACGAACTAAATATGATAACGAAACCATTCAGACACTTCCTGGTACTAACGGATTGATAAATATCAAGCATATTTGCCGCCAATACTTTGAAGAGTACGATTCATGGTGAGTACCCATTTAACCATATTGTGGATACATTTTATTTTTCTTCTGAGTTTTTTTTTTCAAAATTAAATATTATTTCACTTTTGCTTGCTTTCATAACATTTCATTATTTAGAAATTAATGACCATTAGGATAACATTAGTCGTCATACCCAGAATAGAAATCGCCAAAAGTCTTGATTGTCCAAATTGTATGGTTTGTAGTAAAGGCCAGCGTCAGTCCAGACGGTTTGTGATTGTTGTGCAACTCTATAGGCCTATAGCTCAATACCTTGGTTAGAGAAATCAATCTTTTTTATGATATCGTGAGCCCTGTAATTATAACGTTAATACATTCACCGATTAATGTAAATTACGCACACATATAATATATATAATACTTCACTAGATTCTAGTCTTTGGGGACTCACATATGAAAAAACAAATTCATCCGTTGTGTCAAGGAATAGGATTATTTAGATAAGTGGAAGAATACTTGGCAAAATTATTCAAGTGATGGCATTCCAAAATTCAAAACAAACGTATTCTGCGGTTCTTCCCTTGTTGAGACCCGCCTCGGTGGCGTAGTTGGCTAACACGATTGTCGTGTTGAGCTCGACTGCTGAGGACGGGGAGATCGAGGTTCGAATCTCGGTCGGGTGAACTGGGGTGTTTTTTCCTAAATGGTTTTCCACTCTCCCTCCACGCAAATTCGGGTTCATTTCATCTAGTTCAACCTTCCCAATTCCTAATCCAATAGCGTAATTAGTACTTAAAGCGTATAACCCGAACGGGTAGTAAGACGCGGTGATAAATATTATTATTATTCACTTGTTGAAGGTCATACTCACCTCATTAGCTAAATTGCGTAAGCAATTTCACGTTCTTGACAGAGTTATTTCATTAGCCACACCAAACAAGTTAGAAAGTTAGTAAAAACAATTCCATGTTATCCACGTAGAAAAAATGTCACATAAAATGTAAATTGACAAAAAACATATTTGCCAAGCGGATGAATACATAACTGTATTTAGTAAATTTTTGAGTGTCAGAAAAGCAGAAGTTAACGTATTATAATAAAAGTTTATTTCTATTACAAAAACAGGAGTCAATACATTCGCAAATGATTCAATTTTGTTTACAATAAAACAATCTACCTGTAAATTATAGAAACATAGTTCTAGTCTTTAAAATATGTTTGATATAGGCCTAACCTGATTTTTGTATACGAATTTATTTATTATAAGGGCAATATTTGGTTCATAGCGGTATAATAATTTTAGCTACAAATTACAGACACACAAAACTATTTTAATTTAATTACTACAAATTATGTAGTCGACAATTTTTTTTCAAGCTAATATTTGAATTTTCGTATCTAATGACTATACAGTATGATGTTTATAATTTGTACATCAATGTTAGCAATGAGTGTATTATGAAGGATTAACGCCAAAGATGACCCACTATTTAAATTCTAGCAGTACAAATTAAATAAACTGTAACAACACAATATGCCTATTATTAGCTCGTTATTTAGTGCTGCTAATCCAAAAAGAACGTAGATAAGAGTAATAATTACCTAATAGCCGGACGCATATTTATGAATAGTGTTGTCGCGGAAGGACGCTTAATTAGTTCAAATAAACACATTTCCTAGACATTTATTAGGTTAATTACAGATAAATAATTATAGCTATACATATAATGAGATTCCCTTCTATAAATTATTTATTTGTTTAATATTTCTGTTATTTATACCTAGATGATCCTAATTTTAATTTTGAAGTGTATTATACCGTTATACCAAATTAATTTAGTTTTTCAATCTAACGCTAGTAGTTAAAACGTAATAATGATCAATAATTGAATATTGTATATCTTGATTTTAAATGTTTACATCAGGAAATTACTTGTTTTGACTGTATCAAAAGTAACGAAGCTGAGTGGTTTTACTACATGCAAGTTTTCTTTTAAGACACATGGGTAGTCTTTAAAACTCTTTTATTGTGAACCATTTCAGTTACTTACAAACCACGTTTACCCTTTTAACTCTACTCCCTTATCCATCTCAAACCCCCTTTTCTTCTGTTACACTACTAGAAATTCATAGCTTCATTAATTCTCAGTGTTGATTCCTTGACGTAAGAATATGGGTGTCACATTCTTGAAAGGAAATATCTGCACACTGTGGTATTTCTTATGAAAACAGCAGTTTTATAACTTCAAAATTACTGGAACAATCTTCATTTATGTAAATATTATTCGATTCAGCAGCCGCATGATCTAAGGCGTCACTGTCGAAATAGACTAGACTGATGATGACAGACAGATCGGGGTTCGAATACCAGTTGGGTGTCCTAATTTTTTTACCGTTTAATCTATAGCAGCTTTTTAATATAATGATAGAAAAGGACAGTTTGGGAGCATACAGATGGTATAAGAAAACCTTAAAATGAAAGAGAGCAGAATGCCAGTGTAGGCGAGCAGTTTTTTTAAATAGTACATTGGGTAAATAACCCAAAATAAAGAATTAACTTCCAGGAGCCTAGCCAATATTATAGAAGTTAAGTTAAGATCAATAAACCAGGAATTCGAATAGTAAAGTAACATTAGTTACGAATATTGAGTTTAGGAAAGTATTCATCCTGTTTGCTGAAGTTATGTCTATGATTAAATGGGGATGGTTTTTTGTTCCAAATGATAAGTACTTATTTATAAGCAGTTGAGAAATAATTTTAATAGAATAAAACATTATACCTATATTGAAAGAGAAATATTCCAAAATGAAGTACAAAGTTCAATGACCTTACTAAAGAAAACCTGGCGATAATAAATAATATATTAACTTGAGTAAAATTATTGTGCCAGTAACAAAATAACAGAAACAAAAGGTAAATCTAAATTTAATTGCAATCTAATTCATTATAGTACTACATTTGAAATAAGGAAAATTATTTTATTCCCAAATATATTTTTAGTTACATGATGATGATGATTATTATTATTATTATGATGGTTATGATGATGATGATGATCATCATCATGATGATGGGCTATCATACATAGATCAAAACGAATAACAAGTCTTAAAGACAGAGACCAATATCTAGTTAATAATTCATAGAAATGATTGTAGCATTTGCTACAAGTACAAACATCTAAGTCGTAAAACAGAGACTAACCCCATTGCACGGATGTCGACCCCAGTTGAGCCAGCTACGGACACTACACTCCCAACCACAAATAACGCGCCCGGCCTCAACAACATGCCACGATAGACTGATCCGGCGCCGCCCCAATGTCCATGCGCAAAACAACCCGGGCCAAAGAACTTCAGGAGAAAAGAAGAGACTCTTCAGCCCAGTGTCCAGGCTGTTCCCAAGTGGTCTAGAAACGTATGGAAGACTTCATCGCTTGTGGATTCCTCCCCTTGTTTATTCTCTTTGTATTACCACCCCTCCCCGTGTGGTCCCTTCTTTATGTGTTCCGTTAGTTGTGCTGAATGATATATAAGATTGGTTTTGAAAATGATAGAGCAGTCTAGGACATTCTTCGGTAATAGTTGGACGAGGCTGGGGCTTCGGTTATTATTTATAAAATGTAAGCGAAATTCTCTTTCGGCGTATTTATTTACTTTCTGTCTTCTAAATTCTCTTTCAGCATAATATTAATAATTTATTTTCTCTTATTGAAATGATTGGAATCTGGTCACACATGATTAAGCAGAGACTTTAGATAATTTAAATATAGGGATATTAAATATTTGGGCATATTTATTGTTTATTTATCTCAAACCTTTTGAGTAATGGTCAAATTGGGTTTGCTCGGTTAAATATTAGATTTTGGAAATGTTTATTAAATATTAGATCTTGGAAATGTTTATTGAATATTAGATCTCGGAAATGTTTGTTAAATATTAGATCTTGGAAATATTTATTAACTTAAATTTATGTTGTTGTTAACCTTGAGTTCTAAGTAGTAAGGTTATAGTTATAAGGTTGGGCGCTAATTGTAGGACAGCGCTACTGATGAGAGGGTTGGAAAACTTTATAGTAATTTTGATTATTGAACGCAATTCTTTTACCAGGATTAGCGAATATATTGTTGGTTAATTTTAGGATCGATATTAAAGTTTATGATATTATATATATATATATATATATATTTATATATGATGAGCCAGTATAGTACGTTTCATTTGTATCACTACGAATATTATTTGAAAGTTACGGGCAATACTCAAGCCAAATTATTGTTAGTATTGGAAAATTAGGACTTCTTCCTTATTTGACATGTTGGAAATATTTAATTCATTCTTTTAATAAATGATCAATTCTGTTGACTTCTCGATTTATGCTACTTTCCTATTACTTATATATCCTTAGGTTTTATAACTTCCCAACTTTTAAGAGGTTTTGTTTTTGGTGGGTGGTTCAGGTGCATATTTAACCATTGTTGAGGCTGACCGTCGGGTATAGTCCGCAACCGGATTGGGTTGCGTGTTTTGGGTACAGTTTCTGTACTCAGATTTTCAATATTTTTTATAACTCACACAACTCACTCCTATTGCCGTTTTTATTAGTTTTTTTTATTTTTGGATCCTACTTGTTAGGTTTTGGGTTAGGAATAGGGTTCATATATTACCACTATTATCACAAAAAGTTAAAGTTCCATTAATTCAAAATATTTCACAAGTCCAAAGAGACACAGAACTACATTAGTATGCTTGAAACACCATACATAAATTCGCTAACAAAATAATGCCTTATCCAAATTAATAGAATAAGGTCATATTAAATAATTTCAATAAATTGATATAATTATTTGCTAAAAAAATTAAATATAAATAATAAAGCATGGATCTAAAAGGTAATTTTGACTGTAAGATTCCAAATATTATATGAATTTTAGTCCAAAATGTAATTTAATAGAATGAAAGATTTGAATATATACACTTTATTTGCACATTATATTTAACGTATGAAATAATGAATTAGTTCCTCCTCGAATTAAATCTCCGTTAAGAGTGGTTTTACGTTGCCACTCCTGGGGTGTTAAATACCATAGTAACCGTAGAAAAGAATAGAGGGGACCTTAGGTAAGGGTAACAAAGGGGCATTAAAGGGAGGAAACGTATGTCGACTGTCAGATGGCGATTATACACAACAGGCTGCAACGTAATCCAAATAGAACATCTGGAACATTCTGGGTCAGGATGTGATGTCATCCCATCCTTCTCAAACATTGGGAAACTTCTATGAAGTGGAGCGTTGTTCCAACTCTTCTTTAGCTTGCTAGTCAAAAATCAACTTGTCGCGGGTTGGTGTGCTTGGACCGTTTTTAGGTTGCGTGGTAGTTGAGAGAGGGATTGAATGGAGTACATGGTAAGTGACAGTCTAATTTGATGTTTTCCTTTTAATATTATTTTTATATTTCTTTTTCATAATAGATTAAATTAATTAATGCTACAAATGGTTTCCATTCTGCCTCTACGCACATGCGGGTACACTGCCTAAAAATTCAACCTTCCTCATTCCTAGAATATTAGCGTAGTTAATAGAGCTAACCCGAAGGGTTATTAAAACGCGATGATAAAACAATACATTTTTATGTTTGGTCATGTTAAAAATGACGTTCTTTATTGTTAGGAATAATAGCACTCCTTTAACAAATAGTTATTTTTATGATAGAGTCCTAACAGTACATTTTAAATTAATTGAAGATACATTTTAGAGATTTTGAAGTTCATGAACTGTCAGAGGATAATTACGAACGTATATTACCGGCTGTGTTTCAGAGAAGGAACAACAATGATCGATATTCCCAACGAAGAGACCCCTCTTGCAGGACCGGTTAACAACGTGATCTTGAAACCTCGCAGCAATGTGACCCCAACACCACTCAACAATATATCCGCGAAATTATCCAACAGCAAAACAGGGAAGAAATACGAACTTGTTCCACCGGATGGAGGTTGGGGATGGGCAATTGTTGCCTCGGGTTCCATTATTTATGTGAGTATAATAATTAAAAAAAAAAGCAACGTCCACGGTTAAAGGGTGTTTTTGCTCTTTGTTTATGATCGTAGATTAGGTTTCGACAAGGCATACGATAGAAATGGTTGGTTTTTTGGGGAGACAGTTGAGTAGACATGTTTTCGGGTGTCCGTAAAATTTACATTCATTTAACTGAAGTATAGCACTTAATATGTAACGTAGATTTAAATTTACGCTATGCATTATTACAGTATTGTAATTATTTATTGTTAAGGACCTTGCCTACCTGTGAAGTGTTGGCCAGCTACGATCAGATTTCCCATGTTAATAATGTATTTAGGTTTTATTAGGCTAGTTTTAAATAAATAACATTAAAGCAAAAACCATAAATCTTAAATAATTCTTAAAATAGATTTATCCTAGCACAAAAACTATTTTTTTATCTTGACATTTTTTTTTGTTAAAATTAAAAAAAAAAGTCTATAACTTTGGCTCTATTGTTTATTTACGAAAATGCCCTGTATAAATTTAGGATGTACAGATTAAAAATATTCTATAGTGTCTATCTAGAATACGAAAAAAGAAAAATGTTATTTTGAAATGCAATTCAATACTGTTCAGGCGTAAGTAGTGTGAGTGAATGTGTATACTCGTCGTTGGAAGATGTGAAGTGTAATTAGCCCACAGACAAGAGGCCTCACAGGGTGACCTGTTTATTTTATTTTCTATCTTTTTACTTTGAACAATGGTGTCTATATTCCATTCACGGTAGGAATTGACTTCTGAAAGGCCTTTTTCCCTACCATAAATCTACTATATAGTAGGATATTGGTAGGAAAAAAGACCTTTCAGAGAGTAATTCCTACCGTGAATGGAATATAAGTGAAATGTTGTAACTATCTGTGGCTCTTAGGTTATGACACAATTATATTGGTATTGAGAGTTATTTAATACAAATCTACGGAATAATAAAGATTAGAGCGTGACAATTTTTGTTGAGACATTTTTTAAACCACTTGATCTAAGGTGCTAGGCTCGAAATGTACTTTATAAACAAAGTCAATCATCTATAGAGTAACTTATCAGACTCATTAAAAGGTAAATACATCTAAATTAGCAAAAACTTTTTAAGACATTGATTATTTTTCAGAGTTTGGTTGTACCTGTGCCTCCATTACATTCATTGTTCTACAAAGAAATCAAGAAAGAGGTGAATCTTTCTGCGACTGAAATAGCAATCATAACAAATGTACCTGGTGGCCTCTTCTTTATTTATGGTAAATAAATGTATGCATTAGTTCAATTTTACATTAAAGTGTATGTCAATATTATGTCAAAACATAAAAACAATATTTAATTAATACATTTGAAAAAGTACACCTGAACACGGCAACCAAATCCGGGGGCGTCGGTTTGGAGTGGCAAAGTTTTACCATTGATATTCGTCCTATATTAAGGGCCATTTATCACTCATAGTTCAAGATAGCATAAAAGTCAACCTCTAATAACTGGTGCCCAAGTTTCTGATAGCTTTAAGTAGCTGAGTGTTTCAGACCTTTATTATATACGCTGCCTTAAACTTTGATAATTGATTAATTACTCTGAGCACGCGAAGAATTATAGATAGCTGAGCAGTAGAGAATTGGTGATCTTGGATTAAGGCACAGGTATCCAGGTGTAATTTTCAACCATATTTAACATAATAATTTAACCGTATCGCTGTAAAAGGCAGTATACACTTCTAAAAGATTATTCAAACCAAATGAAATTAATGATATTCTTCAGCATAAAATAAAGGCCAGAAATGGGGGAAAAAATTTAAAAAAAGCTGTCAATATAACCAAATATAACGTTTAGAAACATTATATTGAATTAAATTGAAGCACATAATCGTTCTTACTAACATGATACATGGATTGTTAACTCGATTATTCTTGTAATGCCCTTTAGATACTTTTGGAATGATCAATTATGATTTCATAATACACTTTCCGAAATAAAGCATGTTGAAGTAAATTCTAAATCATGAATGTTTGGACTCAATCATATATATATATATATATATATATATATATATTTACGTTTCTGATTATTAATAATATTAATGAAACAAATAGCCGAAACTATTGTTAATGCATTTTAGTGAGGATTACACCTTTTAGATATCATATTCTGAAAATTGAAAAATGACACCTGGACACGGGAATCGAACCCGGGACCTTCGGCTTAGTACGCCACTGCTCTTACCACTGAGCTATCCAGGATTCGTCCCGTGCCCATGGTCATTCTTCACTCATAGTTTAAGGCAGAGTCTGAGATAGACGTGGAAGTCGTCAGCTTATAAACATGTGATTATCTAAGATCACAGCCATCAGACAACGCAGCCATCAGCGACTCGGTAGTTGGCGATTTTGCGGCCAATTGACAATTATATATATAATTGTACAGGATTGCATATATTAATGAAACAAATAGCCGAAACTATTGTTAATGCATTTTAGTGAGG
>CABEEJ010000801.1:12816-88880 GCA_901482245.1 Timema douglasi
TAGCTCAGTGGTAAGAGCAGTGGCGTACTAAGCCGAAGGTCCCGGGTTCGATTCCCGTATCCAGGTGTCATTTTTCAATTTTCAGAATTAATAATATTATTTTACTAACATGTAAATTATTAACATTCACATTATTTTTTAACCGCTTAGGTGGCGTAGTTATCTAACGCGCTGGTTTCGTGTTGAGCTAGACTTACGAGGACGGGGAGATCGAGGTTCGAATCTCGCTAGGATGAACTGGGGGTGGCTTTTATTAAATGGTTTTCTACTCTCCCTCCACGCAAATGCGGGTTCACTTCATCTATTTTCAATCTTCTCAATTCCTAACCCATTTTCGTAATTATTACTTAAGTGTATAAATCGAAAATATAATGAGACGCGGTGCTAAGTGGCACACTATTTTTTAAAAACAAGTTTCCTAAGCGCAGATTAATCAACCTGCTCGAAGGTGAACTTTAACACCAATAGACCGATAATTTTATGCATAAACATTTAATAAACTAATCACCGAATAATTAAAAAAAAAGATTATTAATCATAAAATTTATGTTTAGAAACAACAAAGAAAGACTATAAATATACAAATTTGAAAACCTTGAATGGAATTTAAAATTCTCAGGAAGACCAGCAAAATATTGTGAAATTTGGCATTGTTCGGCTAAAATTGTGTATTTGGCTGTAGGTACAAGTCAGGAGAAATGTTTTTATCGCATTTTATTCAAAACTTATTTAATTAAAACTTAACCTATTCATTATTGAGCTCGTTTCAAAAATAGTTATTCATAATAAATAGAATATGTTTAAGTTTTTAGATAGTTCCAGGAAAATCAGTTTTTTGAAACCAGGGAAAAATCAGGGGTTGATTTTCTAGCGTTATGTGGCCACTATGAATTTTTATATTAATGCGATTTAGAATATTAACATCAAGAAAACTATCCGTGTAATTGTTTATTTTTTTAACAGCTCTGTTCAATCCTCTACTGCTGAATTTGATTGGTTCCCGGAAAACGACTATTATTGGTACTCTCTTCGCAGTTTTATCATATTTCGTCTTGTTTTATTCGTCTGGATTTTGGAGCATTTTTCTATCACAAGCACTCATCAACGGTAAGTGGGTCACAAAATATTTTTACCACTCACTATTTTTTACTTAAACTAATTGATTTATCTATCTATATTTATAAAACGAATAGTTTGTTTACTTGTTTCTCTCGTGATCATTGCGCAATATCTATTGCAAGTGGAGGTCTGACCATTTTAAAATTAGTAACTCGCGTTCATGAATATGTGCACCTTGAAACAGGAATTTTAAAAATTGGATTATATGTACTTTTAAATTAATTAAAAATTGGGTCAGAAGAAATAAAATAAAGAGATTTTTTTTCTTTCGGTTTGAAGTAAAGAAAATAGTTGCCAGGTTTAACCACGCAATTGAGGTTACCACATGAAATACCTGGTACTTCTGCCAGTCAAATATAAATAGTAATAATAATAATAATAATAATAATAATTTAAAGATTAAGTTTTAAAATGGTTAACAACCTATTGAGTTGCTTGCTTCGCATTATGTAGTCAATTATAATTAGTATAGCAAAGTTTAATAAGATTCCTCATTTTTAATACGATACCTATACTATAAGTGAAATAGAATTACAATAAGAACATATTTTGTGAATAAATATACAAGAGATATGTTGAAAATGAATATAATTATAAAATTTGTTGAATTATGATGTATACTGTAGTCCAAAATTTGACTCACTCTTTTACAAAATTATTGTATGAGAACGACACCAACTTCCAATCATTGTGACCAGATCATGCAGTTGCATAAACATTAGTCTTCCAAGTGAAAAGCAGCAAACAATAAAGCTGTTCCATCATAAAGGATAAAGGGACTATCAGCCAAAAAACAAGGAAAAATATATTTTAAAACCAATTATTATTATTATTAACTATCAAATTATTATAAAACATTTCTTATTCCCAACACACAGTAATATTTTAACAAAACACTAAAGGATTATTTTTTCAAATTTAATTTTCGTACACACTTAAGAATTTCCATCTTAATTTTTTTAATACATTTGAAAAACTAATACCCTCCTAGTTATAATCTTATTCAATTTTACCATAAATTTAACTTTGATATACTATTGGTCCATTTTTTTAAATCAAGTAATATAAACTTATTAATGCTTTTAATCTAAGATTTAACAAGTTCAATATCCTAATGTTTTAACTTTAATTCGATTTTTGTACTATACATAATAGTTCAACCGATTTTATCACTGTAATCATATCTCAACATACCTCTTGTATATTTCATCATAACATTTTTTAGTTATACAGTCTTATTTCTTTTATTACATTGCATAATAGAAATTGATACATTATTTGTTATATTATATACTAAGGGCTAGGCTGTTCCTTGTTGTTTTGATCTATTTTTAGATTTTTATAACAGGAGGTACCGCGATTTGTGTTCATGGCTCTGTTAGATTATCGGGTTGTATGGAAAAAACGTCCCTAAGGATTTACAATTTGAGAAGTGTAGATCGATTCTACTACGGGATTCTTTCCTCAGCCCAACTCTGTTCAAGCATGTGGTGTTATTCTAACACAATTATTTGATATAGCTTTTATTAGTGCCTTGCGGCCGGGTTAGAGTGGAATTCCACGAAGAGATTTTTCTGTTCATTTTAATTAGATTATTAGCTTTAAGATATAGTAAATTTTATACATTTTTGGTGTAGCTTTTGGGATTTTCTTTTATAAGGACACTTTGGCAATTACTTTTTTACTTCTTACACTTTAATATTTGTGAAGCGGTGCACTAATTCAACGGCTACATATAGTTGGCCATGTTTGAACACTGAAGTGGGAAGGTGGACACCAACTCTGTGGAGGATATGTCTCTGGAGCTCATTAATTGCCATTGAGCATGGCAGTTGGACTAGGGGTTGTCGGCAGTGAAGCACAAAAGTCAGGTCTTGATCAGTAGGTACGAGATATATCCGAGGTATAAGAGTTGTGCTACCTTGGGAGTAGCCTGTGAGGATGGTTTTTAGAATTGCATTTTTACTCAAATTATCGATTGCTAAGCGAGTTCCACCACACAACTCTTCTTTGGTATTCAGATTTCGTAACTACATAACTATTGCTTCCTTTTTTCAAATTAACTTTCTGTGGAGGCATCCCTGAAGGAGTAAGACTGTTGAGGATCTCAACTGGATAATCTCACCTTTTCTATTTGACAGATAAATTGATAGAGTCCAAGCTAGAAAAGGAAACAAATTCTCATTTTTGTAGTTTTAGAACCTCCTCATTGACAGATATCACATCGCTGTTCCTCAGACACGGTATTGACATATTTGCAAATACAAATACAACCCCAGCTTTAAGATTACAGCGTCTCCCAGCTTTAAAAGCTACAAACTATATTTCGAGCCTGGTTAGCCTTAGGGTCACAAAATATTACCTCTATAAGTTATAGTTTACAATTTGTTTATTTGAAGACATGGTTAATTCATTCCAAATTATTAGTTTTGCTTCCCTGGTTGAAGTTGTGTCGGCTCAAGATATAGGTTAGGTAGCTTGAATTAAGAATTGTCAAGCATCCTTTTAAAAGGTAAGCAGCTATAATAAACCCAAATTATATCCAATAAAATTAACTAAACCGGAATAGCTAATTGACTTAATAAAGATAAACACAAATTAAAATATAGGAGAAAGATAGGATGGTAAATCATTTTATAATCTATAAACTAATTTTTTTAGTAGATAATCAGAAAAGGGTGAGGAGCATTGTATTTAAACCCACACCGATGGCTACACGGTATATGGTGGGGATCAAAAAATATCCTGGATTACCTGTGATGGGAAGATCAGGCTAGAATCTAGTCAGAATTCACTGGGGGTGGGAGTGGAGGAAGAGTGGTTATTAGATAATTTATAAGTATGTTTCTTCCATATGCTCTCAACGCTAGTAGGCTGAAAAGAGAGCCACTGACTCATATTGCTAAGAAAAATGGCACACCCTATATAATTTTAGTCCCTTTACTGTTGTGAGTACCTCGTACAGTACCCAACTTAATTGTTTTGATACATTTTTGGGTGCGGCCATTTTTCTTAGATATGTGGCTCAGTTTCCTCCTTTCCACGCTACTTACACTTTGTTCACCCCCGGGAAACAGCTCCAGGATTGACGATGATCTTCCATTCCTCTAATGTGGCCATCACCACTTTCTTCAAGAAGAACAGGGCCAAGGCGATGGGTTTCGTCAACACGCTGGGTGGTATCAGTGGTATCTGGATCCCCCTACTGATCGGTCAGGCGATGGCGATGTACGGCACCAGAGGGGCCATCCTCGTCATGGCAGGGCTCCTGTTGCATGGCCTGGTGGCCGCCATGCTCCTCCAGCCCGTCGCTTGGCACATGAAGAGAGAGGAGGTGGTGGACACAGGGGGCCAACACAAAGACGAAGAACGTAAAGTCACTAATAACTATTCCGATTTTTTTGTTTTTACAACCACGTCTTACTAGCAATCCGGGGCATTTTAACTATGCTATTGGGATAGGTTTGAGGAAAGTTCAATTAAGAGAAAATGTATTTGTATTTTTGTGATGGTAAAGGAGAAATTTACTTTTTTTGGGGGGGGAGGGGCGGGGGGACCACCTCAATACATTCTGCTGGGTTTCAAACCCAGACCTGTACGTTTCCAGCAAATTGTAAAAGACGAGACCTACTCCTTTAATTATGTGTCCACTGGTGTGGGTCTTTATTTTATTTTAATACCTGTTAAAGTGTCAAGAATGTTATTTTATTTAGTTATTTTTCTTAACAAAAGGGAGGGGAAGATGATAGAGAGAAGAGGGTAGTAATATGCAGTAGAAGCTCGTGTATATGAGTACATGTGCACGTGCCCATCCGATATTTTGATTATTTTTTATACTTTTTTTAGTTGTAAATAATAAATTAATCTATATAAATCCAAGTGATACTTTTTACCCTAAACAATTACGTCCTTATATTGTGATTTAAACTTTTCTGGTGTAATGTTGGAAACTATGTTATGTGCGAACACTAGAGGTAAGTTTTTGTATGCTATTTGAAAGTACGGCGTGTGCGCTAGAAACATTTGTTACAGTTGAAACGCTAATGTGCTTGCGCACGACAGAATTACGTAGCTCTTATGGAGATTTAACTGTGAACATTTTAGTTTGTGACTAAGTTCCCCTTAATAACAACCCTCGAGAGTCGATCTGATCCAAGAAAGCTGGAACGTTTGTGACCCCCACATTACAGTATGACTAATAAGTAGAGATTAACCAAGCATTTTGAACGGATTATTTTAAGTACTGTAACTGACTTTATTTTGATTGGTAATTTGGGAGTGAAGTTTTAATAATATAATATCTATTATATAAATATACTTTGTTTAAACATTGTATCGACATTTATAGTATATAGAATATTATTATTTATATTATAAAATTCATATTAGCTTTGTGAAAGTGTAAATTACGATGGAAAATATTATAAATAGTGATAAATTAATTTATCAGGACAGTATAGTAATAAAAATGTTCTTATGTAATAAATAAAATTTAACTGAAAAGGCTTGAAAAAAAAAAGATTACAAACACAAATTCTAAGTAAACATTTAACATAAATATACTTGACTACGGGGCAGGGGATAGTAAGTAGCTCAATCAATTATTTGTATTGTAAGCCTTGCTTACTGTTTCGATGAAAGTTAAATACACGGACAAAGCATGGCCAGTTAGACTATTCCATACAATCGACGAAAATTAAAAGCACAAAAATTCAAATTTACTCACGCACGAATACCATTACTGTCAATGTTAATTTAGGTGAACGAATCTACTCTTCGTTTAGGCTGAAGGATAACGAGCTTAATTTGTCTGGATCAGAGTAGTGTAGTTATCGGTCATAGTGTAGTTCATCAAGGTAAGACGGCTATATCTAAGGGTAAGTGGAGTATACATAGTTGCATATTACATTTTGAAAGAATAACCGTGAGCTCTAAGAAGAAAAATAAACACTTCTCACAAATACTAAGATTAGAAACAGGCCAGGTTCATTGCAGAGGTTATGCTTTTCATTGATACAAGATTCTTTAGTTAAATTAAAGACTTTCTTTCTAACTGTGGTAAGTCGATATAAAGAGTTACTTTTTGTGTACTTATGTATACATATGCATGCACTATGTTAATTCAACAATACTTTTTTATGGGTCCATTCGATTTAAAATTTAATTTAGTATAATTATGAAACTTCATTTTCACAACATTTCAATCTAAATATTGACTAATGATAATTTGCTCTTATTTAAACTTGGAGATTTAAAGGTTCGTTAAAATGTAATTTATAACAACTAAAAATAAAATAATTGCTCTTATTTAAAATTCAAACTATTAGAAAACAATATTTTTTCTTCATATAACTTATATTATAAGACATAAAAACTGTCGCGGGTCTCGTACATTAATCTAGAAGGCCACGGATAGCTTTCGGGCCACACTTTGGGAACCCTTGTAACGTCAGACCTATCGATTGTATTCAAACTGCTATCTATACTAAAAATATACAACAAACTAGTTCTTATTAATAGATGTTCATAGATTTACGTTAATATCAAAGAAAGGCTACTTGGTTTATGATTACTTTAGCCTTTATAATATTACCTTTGGAATGAGACTGGTTTAAATGGTTTTCTTAAGGTGAAGGTGCAGAGATCGTGAGATAAGACCAGTGTGTTTGAAGTTTTTATAGCAACACTTTTTATGGTCAGCACAAATCAAATATTGCTTCAGTACAAACATATAGTTTAATTTTCTACACATGGTGATATCAACAGTTGTTGAATTTATGTCAATAGCAGAGTGAAATTATCTAACAAACTTTTTAAATAAAGAGGAAAGTTGTAATTAAATTTCAAGACAACCTTAGCAGATATTCAAGAAATGTTGAGGTCACCATGTGAATAAAATTAAACTATATGTTTATATGAAACAATATTTTATTTATTTTGACCAAAAAGTTTTGATATAAAAATTGCAAAAATACTTACTTTTTATCGCGTACTTTACATCTCCACTTTAAGGTGGCCACGTTGGTGTACAGTTAAGATTTAATTGAGATTTTTTAGACGTTTGGAAACGTTCTCAAGGATTTTAGATATTTTAAAATATTTTGGAAACATTTCCTATACAATCTAAATACATTTATCTCCTAATCTAATTAATACATTTCTCAAGCTGTTTTTGGAAAAATCATACTCCAGTATGAACCTATTTATCATACAACGGTTCGAATTTAGTTTAAAATTTTTTGCAAGCACAATAAATTATTGATGCCTAAATATCAATCAATAATATGTTTCCTGCGACATTAAAATGGTTAGATATAGCATACTTTATCTTTGTTATCATGTTCTAAAACCAACTATCTGACACTTTTTGCTATTTTTTCCTTGTTACCAATTCAAAAAGGCCCTACCGCAAATTTGTAGGAACTTATTACTTGTCAATAACCTAGGTTACTAGAAGTCAATGAAATTATGGAAGGTATATTTGAATGTTGTTCTTCAGCTATAACATGGCGTATTAGGACCCTAAAACGCTTATAACCCTTTTGCTGACGTACCTTTGAATCCCATTAAAAATCGCATGATTCAATTGCTGTCTCTTTGTTACAGAAACCATTTCTGATAATATTTGATGACTATATATATATATATATATATATATATATCTTTACTAGTTAAATTAAAATGATGAAATAAAATGCGTGGAAATTAGATTCCAAATATAAATGTACAGTTCATAATTTTTACCTGACTGTTTTACATTTCAGAAGGCAATAACATATTAGCTTCAACGAAATTGCTTGCCAAAAATGGGGAGCTGCAAGAGAACCAATCCCTAGAAGGCTCTAAAGAGACAAATGAAAATGTCTCACGGGATGATTCAAAAGAGACACAGATATGCCTTCTGAATAGTAGTGGCTTCCATCCTAATGATTTCGACAAACATAGGTAGGTGTGAGAGTGTGTTACCAAGCTACACAGTGGGGCTCAAGTAGTCAAAGGCGTTGTCGGAAGGTTAGGGCTGGAATCCCTTATGGATGCAACGTTTGGGGCTTTTACACCTGTGATTTTCTAATACCTTCACCACGATAATGCAGGTGTAAGCCTAAATACATTGATTTATTCTTGTGTAATATATTTATGCTACAACTGAGATAAAGTGACATTTATAATCTATAACACAAAATATATATAACATTTACTATTCACATAATATATATAATATATACATATAGATTATATATTTAGGGTGTATCAATTTATGTGGGAAGTAACTAATTTATTTAAAAAAACTGTTGGTGGTGTTTGTGTGATTTTATTGCTACATTATATTTAGTTTCAGTTTGTCTTTTACTACACAGCTAGTTTGTTTCTCGTCTTATTTAGAGTTTATCTCAATGGAAATACGACACTAAAACCACAGTCAGCAAAGAGGGGGAACAACAAGGGAAAGCTGTCATCTTTGGCTGTCGGATTGGACCTCGGGCTGCTGAAAGATAAAACATTTCTAATGCTCCTGACCGGCATATGGCTGGCCTTGGCAGCCGAGACCATCTTCGTCTTCTTCACCCCGTTTATACTGGATGACCTAGGGTTCACCACGGAGCAAATCACCAACATTCTAGCTGTGATATCTGGCGGGGATCTTCTTTTCAGATTCTTAGCACCGTTTATTGCTGACTGGATTAAGTTTGACGACAAGCTGATGTTTGTTCTCAGTCTAGTCGTAGCAGTCTTGACGAGGATTCGTAAGTAGTCTCAACAAAATACCTTTTAAAACCAGAAAACCTTTTTTTTTGTGTGTGTTTGTATACCACGTCTTACTATCCTTTCGCGATATTTGCGCTTTTTTTTTTAGCACCGCTTCTTATCTTAATACCTTTTCAGACTATACACATATGTACCAATTACACTTATTATCTAAGGATTAGGAAGGTTTAATTCAGAAAAAGTGTACCCAAATTTGCTTGTAGTGCGAGTAAATTTTTGTTTTTAGAAAAACCACCTCCAGTCATCGGCAGTCTAGCTTAACACGAGAGTGATGCCTTAGACAATGCGGCCACCAAAACCGGTTATCTGCACTTAACTATGCACATAGTGGAGATGAGAAATTGTGAGAAAATGTATACGCATTTTTATAAAAGGGGATTGGGAAGCCATTTTAAAAAACACCCTCAATACACCCAGCCAGGATTCTCGTCATAGGCAAACCAGAATCTACGAGTTTGACGTTTGTTCCGCGTTCTCAGAGATGCGGGACAGCTTTAATATTACTGATTTTTATATTACAAATTCTGTTATTTTAATAATACTTAGAATTATTTTAATAGAATCAAGATAGAACTCATAAGCTTTATACCAAAAACTTATTTCAGTAGGATAATAAGACTTACTTAAATTTAACGTGAATGGTAACTGGACGTAGGATAAAAATACAAGCGAAATGTGCAAGTTTATGTTAACATATTTCTACCCGCATCTTTGGGCACGCAAACTAATAAGCCAGGCTCATATGATCTGTTTTGCCAGTGACGGTGCGTTTCAGGCTAGGTTCCCTGCTATCCCTCCATGTCAATGCAGGATTATTTATTTTAAAACTCTTACCATTTTAAATCTCTTACCCGATTGGTGTGATTAAATTCGGTTAGCCTGGACGATCACGGTGCAAAGAAAACAATCGAGTCTTAACTATGTAATTAAAAATAAGGACTTATTTGCTAGTGTGTGGGTGTGCTTCTACTTTTGACATTTGAATAAATGAAGGGATCTCAAGCAAACTTGGAAAATACTCTAGTAGGCACCCACCCGTAAGCTTCTATTTTTAAAAATCAAATCTTCATTTGAACGAAAATTTTTAAGTCTGTTATTTCCAGTATAAAAATGATACATTTTTGAAATTTTGATTCGGCCAAAGTATGATATAGCGTTTAGCTTATTAAGAGTATTTATATCTTCATACAGGCTGCAAGGTAATTTTAATATATATATAACGTAACGTGTCTTCAAAATATAATTTTAATTAAAATAGTTAATATACATAATAGAGCTATGGGAAAACCTAATGGAGTGACAATCACATTACTGATTTAATTACAAATTGTGATTAAATTATCAAATATACTTAACTGTAGTTATTTATTATTCTGATATTGATTTACAAGTTGCATACGTTTATAATATCAATTACCTTCACATATACTGTCCAAGATGCCCCCCCCCCTCCCTGAACCAGCAAGGAGGCTGTGACACGTCGCACCATGGCATGCTCCCGCTGAATGTTGGCAAGCTCGTTTTTGAGAGCGTTGGTGGCGTCGGTTAACGCCTGCATCAACTGCGCTCATGTATCTGGCCTACGTATGCTGTATCTCAGTAACGTAGTCGAACTAACCCTATATATATATATATATATACATACACAATTTAAAAAAAATAGTTCTGTCTAGAACATGCTGTCAGAGGTTGTTGGTTAAGTCGCGGTACACCCTGAATAATGTGTGTGTGTGTGTATGTATATATATACATATATTAAATATTTTGACTTTAATAACAATTTTATTACTTTGTTCTTATAATATATGTTAAATGGTTCCAAGTTTTCCGAAATTTTGAAAATATAAATTAATCTACATGGGCTAAATTTGATTTAAAATAAACTGCTTAAATTGTACGTAATCCCTATAGCTAATAGTTCCTCTGTACACAATTAACAAGTGTTGCTTTTGTCTCTATGGATAAATACTGTTCCAAAACACACAACAATTTAATTTAATTCAAACCCAACTATCCATACACATGTGTCACAGCCCCTCAAAGCGTTATTTAAAAATTATTGTTTTATTTACATCAACCAATATTAGCCAAATAAAGGAGGGGGGGGGGGGTGCTTGCATCTCCAATGTTCTATGAGTAACTATAATAAATACAATCCCTAAGTAATTTACTATACACATGGTAATTTATTTGAGCATAATTAATTATCCACATTGGTGGTAAAATGGTCAAAAACGTGATACTCATAATACACCTGATTGCTAGTGATGGGTAGGTCGGGGTTTGAAACCTGGCTGAACGTACTGAGGGTGTTTTACTACTATCCACTTTTCCAATATCCCTCCATGTA
The DNA here is from genome assembly GCA_901482245.1 of Timema douglasi. Lineage (NCBI taxonomy): Eukaryota > Metazoa > Arthropoda > Insecta > Phasmatodea > Timematidae > Timema > Timema douglasi. The sequence continues at coordinate 24,053 of CABEEJ010000801.1, forward strand.
ATTGCGGGTACATTTCCTATATACATTCCCCTGTACTTAACCCTATCCCATTGATTTAAGTATGTGGATCGCCTGGACGAATTGTAAAATGAGGAACACTAGAGAATTTTTTTTTTCTAATGTTTCATATTAACTGTTACAAAGGCTTACGCCAAAATTTAGAATGAAAATTGTTAACCTATTTTAACCAAACTTGGAATACATCTTGTACACATATATAATATATATATAATTTAATAAATTTCTTCTTTTTATCACATTGACCTAACTCAGGATCTCCAACATAAAAAAAAGATATTTTTAATATGGTTAAAGCTAAAAGAGCAGTAAACATATCAATCTGCACTTAAGATATATTGTTTATCTTGCAAAAGAGGCATGCCATAAACAAATATTGAAATCGGAACATAACATAATTAGAAAAGTAGACCCAATGTGTGCCACATTAAAAAGAGATCAACCAATTATGACCAAAATATATCATTTAAGCATTACTTTTCTTTGGCTCATATAAATTTGACCAAGACTTTCCGAAATTAAACAGAAGCAAATATTTATTTGATTATATTCAAACTCAATACACGCATGATTAAAATTAAACTAATTTCTATATACCTCACGTTAACTAAGAAAATATTAGTAATAATTTTAATTTTAATTATTGAATTGTATAAATTACTGCAACATATTTTAAATAGTAAAAATGTCCTATAGTTCACCACAAACTACTTATTATAAATTAAAGCTCAGGGCCTAAAATATAATTTGAACAAAGCGGCAGATCTACATTTTTTTTTCTAAATTTTATCGTTTAAGTATATTTAAAAAGCTTATGATTTTCATCCTAATCCTATAATTTATCTAGACTCGTGTTCTAGCTCTGTATCCATTATTTCAGCTATCATGTTGGTGACATCGTACGAAGCCATGCTTAGCGTTGGCCTGGCTCTGGGTGCATCCAAGGGTATCATGATGGTCTACAGAGCTCTGGTTGTACCTAATTACGTTCCCATGGAAAGGGTATCCTCGGCTTTAGCTCTTCAAATGGTGGGTGTGGGGTTTACTGTCCTGATTTCATCACCTTTCGCAGGTAAAATGCAACACTGGCTGTCAATACATTCGAATGCGCAACGAATAAAAATAATATTGCCTCTTTTTAGTACATAGAATATATATGTTTCTCCAGTCCATCCAGAAAGTAAACAATTAATTATCCTAATGTTATATGGATGAGAAAGTTAAGATTTAATTAAATTGTAGTGCAATTTCTTGGAGGGAAAGTGGGAAACTCCTTAGTGCAAAATAATCTCAGTACACCCAACTGTAATTTGAAACACCAACCATTCCGGTACCGGTAGACTAGACTAGATGAGATTGACAGTTAGATTGCATGCCCATTAATTAGAGTGACCTTGTTAATCGACTCACTTTTGTTTTTAAAATAACACAACTAGGACTTGCTTAGTTTTTAAGACTGGGGTGAGGGGCTTAAATTTTCATTAAAAAGGCTTATTGATGCCCCTATAAATAACTCAAAATTTTTTATAACCGATTATTAGTTAGTTTTCACCACAAAGATTGCGACTTCATTATAATATTAACATTTTTACTAACTTATTTCAGAAACACTAGTAAAACACACTATTTGCGCTTTCATTATGAGAATAAATTATGCAAAACACAATATAATATTCCTGTAAAGAGACTCATTATTCTCTTATTATATTTTTATTTGTGTTTTACTCAGGTTTCTTCCTGAAACATTTTACTCCTTCAACAGATGTGTATGAACGCACATTTAACTACTTCTACATATTATATGTATCTATATCTACTTAACTATTTTTTATATGCATGTATGGACACCCATTTTACTACTTTTATATGTATATAACGACACCCATTTGACTACTTAAACATACACGTATCGACATCAATTTGACTATTTCAACAAACATGTATATACACTCATTTGACTACTTCTACATGCATGTAACGACACCCATTTGAACAAATATGTATCAACAATTCACTTCAACACTTACTTCAACATGCATGTAACGACACCAATTTGACTACTTCTACATATATGTAATGACATCCATTTGACTATTAAAAAACATGTATATACACACTCACTTTACTACATATAGGCCTACATGCATGTTTCGACACTCATTTGCTACTTTTATATGCGTGTAATTATAACCATTTGACTACCTCTATATATATGTATAAAAACCCATTTTACTACTTCTATATATATGTATATACATTCATTTGACTACTTCAACAAACAGTGGCAGCCCGAGGTAAATTTCGTGCCCTGGCGGGATTGATATTTGCCGCCCCCTGTGTAAAAGTTGGATAATATAGTCCAATCACCATAGGAGTGGTGGTGACTGACATCTATTAAAAGCTACCACATATACTTCCATGAATCTATTGATAAAGCCATATGACCTACAAATCCCTAATATGTTGATTTGTTGTCACTTTTGGCAGTAAAACGTTCACAAAAACAATTATATTTTTAATTATATATTTTTTAGCATTCTTTAAATCTTTAGCTAGCTGCCAGCTACCACATTTCTCATAGTGATTGGACTCTGGGAAAATTTGAAAATAATCTCTAAACATAAAAATCTTTCACTAGCTGCCAGCTATCACATTTCTCATAGTGATTGGACTCTGGGAAAATTTGAAAATAATCTCTAAACATAAAAATCTTTAGCTAGCTGCCAGATACAACATTTCCCATGGTGATTGGACTCTTGGAAAATTTGAAAATAATCTCCAAACATAAAAACCTTTCACTAGCTGCCAGATACCACATTTCCCATGGTGATTGGACTCTTGGAAAATTTGAAAAACAATCTGAATGTGAAGCTCCACAAATGTTAACTATTTGCTAAACGTTTCACTTCGAGATTGTATGAAAACTTTTAGGATTAAATTTAAAACTAAATTAACATGTTTTGTAGACAATGTTCTCTATATTTTAAGTTTAACAAACACTTTGACATTATGAATGGTTTATGATATAATTGAAAAAAATAAAAAAGTTTTAGGGCACAATTTTTTTTAGTATATCAAATGGAAAATAATTTTTTAAGAGTGGTACTAAGTTCTATTTTACTCACCACAAAATTATGCTTATTTTATGTTAGTATCAAAATTTGAACGCTTATTATGGCTGAGCAACTCCACTAATACGTTCAGGCTATGTTAGGTTTGGAGTTGTAGGTTTGGGGAACATTTTCTTATCATGGATAAATTACGTTAGACTTGGAGTTGTTAGGTTTGGTAATTATTTTATTATCATGCCCAGGCTACGTTAGGTTTGAGGAATATTTTCATAACACGCCTACAGTATATCCATGGCTTCTTTGGTGCTGACTGACGGCTGACAGCTGATGGCTTTGGAAAGTTATCAGACCAAATTATGTATCCTTACGTCGAACCATATGATCTGCAAAAACATGTGTTTAGCAGCTGTCACTTCTGACAGTAAAAATTTAGGTATATACCTAAATTTGACTGTCAGAAGGCAGCTGTGAGCTGTCAGTAAGAACCAAAGAAGCCATGGGGCTACTGTAGTTTAAGTAAGGTTTTAAGTTGTTAAGTTTGAGGATTATTTTCTTACTACGCCCAGGTTACGTTAGGTTAGGTCTAGCTCTGTTTGGCACCCTCTCGAACTGGCGCTCCGGGCAGCCGCCCGGTTCGCACAGCCCTTTAGCCGCTTCTCTCAACAAACGTATATGAACACCCATTTGACTACGTCTACATACATATATTGACACTAATTTGACTATTCAACACACATGAATATAGGAGAACTTGAGATGGAACGGGATACGATCTTAAAAATAAATCATACATAATCAATCAGGGCAAGTGAAGACTCAGTTTTGGTATTAATTAGAAGTTTATTGTTTATAGAACAACATGTAATAAAGATTTTTTTTTTAATTTTTCAAATTTTATGGATACAGAAAGTAGCAAAAGTAATTTTAAAATCCTCGGTCCCGGCACAGATTTATCTTATTACCGAACCCTTCCTTCACCTCTGACAAGACATCTTGTGAATGTGGGGAATGCCAGGCCTCCACCGTGGTTCGGATTCCACGTTAAACTGTAGGTCCTCCATTTCATCTCACAATCACCCTACCATTACACATTAGCGTAAGTGCGTATAACCCGAATGAGTAGTAAGACGCGGTGCTAATAATAATAATAATAATAATAATAATTTTAAAAACTAGAAACTATTTACAATTTTCACATACTAAGATTGTTTCGTCATTTTCACTGTTAACACCAATATAAGAGTTGTGAGGCCACTTTAGACAACTCTGGCACGACACCCAGCATTCATCTGAAGTTGAATAAAAATCTCTACAGTAAAGACATACAGAATATTCTTCATTTTCATCAGTATCACTGTCCTCGGTAATGTTCTTATTCGCTTTTTCATTTTTGTCCGGATCTTTCTTGACAATTTTGGTGTCAAATAATTTTTTCCTAATTGTTTCTTCTTTTCTTTTTTTTTCTTTTCTTCTCTTTCCTTTCTCTTTTTACTTTTTCCCTCTCTTATTTATTTCTTAATGGTGATTTCAAGTTTATTTTTACATGGAGATCCGGTCAAAACAGCAGTTTTTCTCTTTTTTCTATTAGTCCTCTGCACATTTTGATTAATCATTGGAATTGGTATTAAAATCTCAGGTGATGCTGTTTGAAATTATGAGGGCTTAGGCATAGGAGAAGGTCCATTTGAAATGCAGGAGGAACATCCGGTTTGGGATTCTTTATTCAAATTTTCATTTGTCTTGGTTTTCTTGGTAGGAGGTTCAGTCACAGTTGACGGGCAGTCAGTCACCAGGGCCAAATGTAGGGTGTTTTATGGCGTTGTCTTTAGGGGCAGATGTAGGGTTTGTTGTAGGGCATTCATTGTCATCTAACTTTATGTCAGTAGTAGCTGCTGGTAGGTAGTCTGCAGCCAAAACTCATTGGGATCAGGAGGCTAAATTCATGTTTTCTTAAAATCGTTAATTGCATTTGTTATTTAGGCAGCGTGTATAAATGTTGCCCCTGAGATCAAAGATACCTGAAATAAGGTAACAACCTTTGCTGAATTACACCTAAGTCGTTTTCTAATTTCATCCTCATAGTAAAGGCTTAGACGTTTAAAAAATATTACGTCCAGGGGCAAGGGCAAACAAAGCAATACCACTCCATGCTCCCTGGCCATGTCAATCAGTTGGAGGTTTTTTTGTGTGGGTTGAATGACCGTCTAGAATAAGGAGAACATGAGACTCTTTCGTTACTTTAGTAAAGTCTATACATTTTTTAAAACCACACAACAACTTTGTGGTCATCCAGCTTGATGAGTGAGTCTCAGATCAACCTTCTGGAGGTAAACAAAGCTCATATTTTTGTTTCTTTTTCTGCCTTGGAAAGATAAGCATGAGAGGCATAACTGACCCCGCTGCGGAGATGCACACAGCTGCAGTGACCATTTTACCCCGTTCTGCAGAAGTCAGTGTCCCAATCTGTAGCTTTCTCTTAAGGGCTATGATTTTGGATTGGCTTTTATGATTTACTGAGATTCCATTTTCATCGCAGTTGAATGTCTTTTCACCTGTAAGTTTGTACTTATCAATATTTTGAGTACGTAGAGGAAAAAACTGCGAAACAACTACTTTGTTAAATCCCATATCTCTTGCACCCGATGCATTTTCTGTATTTCAAATGCTCAATGTAAGATGCCTGGTAAGAAATGCCTTAATCCAATCCTGACCTGCCATACCGGTGTTGCTGTTAAATATGTGGCTTAGGCCATTTCGCTCGACAAATTGGTAGGATAATGATCTCAAATCTTTCATCGTAAGGCCAAAAAGCCTGCTCTCCATAGACTTAAGTAGGCTACCAATTACTCCTCTTGTTCAGAAGTGAAAACCTTACTAAATTTCCCTTTCGACTTATCTATTTTGTAATCAGCATCCTTCTTTTTCTTTTTTAAGTATCTTTCCAAAGAAGATGTCGGCACGTTCAACTGCTGAGATGCCTTTAAAAATCCCATTCCATGTGAAATAACAGCCTGCATTACTAATTCCATCGAATCTACAACCCATTGTTGTCTATTATTTTTTTTACGTAATTTATCACCATCTGAAATAGTAAAAATATATTGTTTAGAGCCTTATATTAAAAAAAAAAAAAGTGTTGGGGCGGAATAAAATACCATCCCGTTCTGTTCCATGCCATTCCGCCCCACGGTAATGTATTAGGTTAGCAATCTTTACCGGATTCTAAACACGATCAGTTTAACCAAACATTGTCATCAAACTACAGCTAATTACATGTGCTTTAAGAGTACATAGCATTTAAGATATTATAAGTAACAGTGGATTACCTTGAGTGGAAATTCATCAAATTTACATAAACACTTGCAAAAACGTCGACAACACCCATTCACTGTGAAACCTCCTTCCAAACTAAATCAAAATAGCAGCCTTAGCTTCTTCCCGACTTTTTGGAGTATTTAAACCTATTTCCGATAGGTTTTAGCTTCATAAAATAAGTAGAATAATGCTATCCCTTTGTGCTCCGCTATCCGTTCCGCCCAGAGTTACCCTACACCTATTTAAATACTTCAACAAACATGAATAAACAACCATTTCAATTCTTTAACAAACATGGAAAGACACCCATTTTACTACTTCAACAGACATGAACAGATATCCATTTAAATACGTCAACAGACATGAACAGGAACCCATTTAAATACTTCAACATACTTTAATAAATATACATTTAAATACTTCAACATTCAACAAACTAACAACCATTTAAATACTTCAACAGACATGAACAGGCACCCATTTAAATACTTCAACCCACATGAATAGACAGTAGACACCCATTTAAGCCCCAAGGTTGACTATGGTAGCCTCCTAATTATATTTAAATGTGTACCAATTAAAATAGAGTAAAGCCAAAGTCGCACCTAAAAAGGCGTTAACTTCTTACATAAAAGTTGTAATTAATTCTCTTAAGAGAACCAGTGAACAACATTTTCACATGCATTATTCATAGACACTAAACCTTATTTAAGTCGATAAGTATGGTTAACAAATAAAGTGTGAGGCAAGAATAGCCACAGGCGTTGTCACACAAACACCCTAAATTGTTCTAACTAAAATAATATTTTTTATTACAATTATAACTACCGCATGAAAAATCTACCTTTTTCAAAACCTAATACTTTATACCAAAATTAGCAGTATGACCCGTTCTTAAAACACTTAAATAGCACCAAAACTATATAAAATTAGAACGTTCAAAATCTGGCTTCCCACTTTTTGATAGTTCCTCGTTGAAAAATCCTGAGCTAATTATGGCAATCACCAATCGTGGTGATTAATAAATTAAGTATTTGAGACAAAATATTATCTTGCCCACAAACTGAGTGCACAAACAAATTAAATTTATTAACAACGTAATGTCTACTTAATCACGATCATAAAATAAGATAAATGAACTAATAGACATTATTACAAAAATATGTTGGTAAAAATAGTATTAGGGTTCACAAAAGTTCATTAATAAATATATAGTATAATCTGTTACAGAAATATATTGAATAATAAGAATCGTGGTTTCACAAAGAGCATCCCGGTTCGCTGAGCTATGTCTCTAGAATTTGTTTATTTTAGTTGTTATGTTGTTGCTAGATAGGCGCTAATTTATTCTTTGACTTTTACTTTGCTATCGTGACGTTAATGATATCATTTAATAATATTTAGTTTTTGCTTAGTTTAAGTTTTGATTTTTATCGTCTTCCTATACAAAATTCAAATTTTATACATTCTAAAGATTTTTTTTTATCTACTAGCTATTTACAGCCCCCTAGTTTTAAATTCAAAACTTTGCAGATCTTATGACTATTGTGGGGTGATCCTTTTACAAACTTGTCAAATTAAAATTTTCTCAAATGCTGAAAAGAAGATTTTATTATAATTTTGGAAATACTTTAATATATACTACCCGTTCCCTTCCATCCTTTTTTGGTTCTCATTTTGAAATTTTAATATTTGTTTTATTATATTAAATGATTTATTTACGTGCTTGACAAATTTTAATTCTAGACCCCACCGGAAAGTTATGTTCTATACTAGCTGTATCACTTTATATTTCTTCAAATTCCCGGACTTAGATTTCAAAATTCATTTGGCTCCACGAGAAGGTCTATTGACATATATGTCAAGCTTACATTATAGATATTACAATAATATTTACATCACTAGTATCGATATAATATTTACAACAACAATGTAGCTCTAGTACTTAAAACACCAGTGTCGCTGTAATGTTTACAACACTTTTCTCGTTGCAGGTGTGTTAAGGGATCTGAGTGGCAGCTACAATACCAGCGTCACTGTTGTCAATGTCGTTACTGTCCTGGCTATACTCATCTATGTGGTGGAGATTAATCTATCCAGAAGACATAACAGACGGAAACCTTCATGATGAAAACGATTTACCTTGATACGATTGTGTACTGTAGGTCCAGATACCTTTCTACTCAATAATTTTGGTTTGTCGATCACGGACCAAAACGGGCCGTTTTTAATTTTCTCGGAACATTGACAGATAATATATTTAGGGGTGTGCGAGCTCTATTTTATTTAACAAGAAGCCAAATCGAATATTTGATATACAGAAGGTAAGATACAAATTTGAACAATCATTTTCTATAATTTCTTGTTACCTACCTACTCTATGGCATTAGGAACTTTTAAGTTCATTGCTTCACTTAGTACGCCACATATCCCTATCTTGAGTTAATTCTATCCAGTCCATCTCATTATACCCTATATATTTCAGATCCATTCTAATGTTAGCCTCACTCCCATCTGAGTCTAGGTCTTCCCGATGGTCTCTTCCCATCGAGTTTACCAGTAAATACCTTGATCACGGTTGTGGAATCTCCCATTCGCGCTGCATCTCATGCTCACCGTAATCTACGAGGCTTTCTTATCCTAACAATGTCTTGTGATGAGTACAGAGTATGTAGCTCATCATAACTTAGCCTCTTACACCGCCCGGTATCTTTAATTCTTTTATATCTTCATAAGAACCTTGTTTTTGAACAACCTAAATTTATTTTTGTCATATAAGGTAAGACACCATGCATAGTTTCTTGTTGATAAAATATTATTTTGTTCATATTACATACATTTGGATCTAAAATTGATTAAAATAATATTTTAATTCCAGAATGTTTAGCACATTTTGGCCTTAAGCCGATAAATCAAATCATTATCAGAACCTTTATTTCAATTTCTAAACAATTTTGTTATGGGAGCATTTATTTGTAATTCTCACTCCATTTACCCTGAAATGTAGCAGTCATACCTTGACTGATTACACTAGATCCCCATCTGAGAGCTACACCAAGTGGTACCAAGCTTGTTACCATTAAGAATAGAGTAAGGGTATAAAACAACACAGAATGACAAAAATTGAACATAATATATGTGTGTATTTTATATGTAAATATTTTTATAGAGACAATCCTTCGATGTCTGTAAAGCTATAATTATCTTTTGAAGGAAGTCGAAATTGAAGCATGGTTTGAAGCCAAAACATAGTTTTAGAATCTTAGAACATTTCTATCAATATTATTCACAATGCTCATGGAAGAAGAGTCAGTTGAATTGTGAGTTCCAGCAGGCGTATAAATTTACAAGCAAGTGACTAGAGAACAACTGAGCCAGTTTAAATGATTACATGTTAATTCCGTAGAGTTTATTTAAGACTGAAAATAAAAATACAGTAAGCTCGCGACTATCCGGCAGGGCTCCAATCTAATTACAGTACTTTACTATAGTACAATATTTAGATCACAATATTTAGTGTATAAAACCGTTGATTTTAATATTGTACAGTACTTTTCAATCGTAAGCACCTTGAAAAGATGCGTCTATTCCACAATACACTCACAGGATGTTGTTTGAAACGCTGTATGGACTGAGTGTTGGCCTTAGCTGCGTGAGCTACGCGCGCATATCTTTTCATGTCTGTACATGTAAAGTATGACTCTTTAGTATTGTACATTCACAATACTCAGTTAGCAAAATTTATCTTACTCGATCGGGTTGTTTGCACGCTTTTCAGCTTTTATTTGTCTCTTCCGGTGGTGTTTTATGATCATCTGTGAAATTTGTATTTATTCTTTTAATGTTATTTCATTTGAATGTAAATACGAGTAATACACAGTTATAACACACTGTGGGCGTTGACTACACAGACAATGATTCATCCTAAAGATCGGCTTATCCGGTCCGGCCGACCGCCACATCAGGACGGATAGTTGCAAGGCTACTGTACATTCTTTTGCCTTCAACACTGATTATATTTTCCTCCTTTACTATTTTATTATATCGGTATTAATACTATGTAAAAAAATAACATTGGAAAGTCACATGACCTTACATACAAATACATGAAAAATTGATTAGCTGTATATTAACTGTCAGTTATTGTTCTTCTGTCCTTGTTCATACTAGAAACTGTTCTATACGACATCTGAAGGACGTTGGGCGTTGGTTTAAAGTTCCTGACAACACTGTCATATTAATTGTCTCTATTCTCTATAAGAGACCAAGCGGGGAAAGCCATATTTAGAATAGTACCTCTAACAATCATTAATACACTCAACCCACGGGCATAAACTACTTAATATAAGAGATAGGAACGAGACGGGTTGTCCAGAGTATATACACCCGCACTAGCGTTAAGAGAGGATGCTAAAACTACAGGGACAAATCACATATTAAATCTACACCCAATGCACCAGTCTTATAGGTAACCCGAAATTAAGTATATTGTGGGACTGGCATCTTGGACCACGTAACCATAGGTGTGGGTGCTAGAATAGTAATGTGTTTATATGCTAAGCATAGTAAAAGGCTCTGTTCTAATTATTTGACAAGTTTAAGTTATTGTCCGACCATTAATGCATTTGATGTATAGGCCCTATAGTAACCCATTAGAAAAAAACAACTAGAAATTTATCATCTAGAAAGTATTTATTTGATTTGCATGATACAATTTTTCATTTACTGATATATTAAATATGTTCTCCTATCAAAATCTTATGTGTTGTGTTGAGAGTTTAGATATATATTTATTTTTTAAGCAATTGAATGAAATTATTCTTTTTTAGTTCTCATTTAGAGAAAGTATTGTACTTGTGTAAATTTAGACCTAGGCATTATGATTAATTTTTGTGTTGTTGGTATTACAGTTGTGTCTATTCCCATGTCTCTCTGTACATTGTCTTACAGCTGAAACGGGTTTTATTAATGGTTTTAAAACATGATATTTATTGTTATTATGTGACATGGGCCTAAGTTTCTTATATTTTTATACTCACCCTCAAATCAAGGGGAGTTTACTAATTTTTGAAAATTGTAATTAAAAAAAATGGCCACAGACGTTTAAAAATATTTATCTACTAAGATGATTTCAAATGATTAAAAAAATAATGTTTATTTTCCCGAGGAAAGTTAAATCTTAATTTCCTGATAACTTATTTTGGAAAACGTCACAAACTATTACACACTTTAATATTAAAGTATTTAGTACGTTTGTGCCGTAACATTTATTTTGTGTTGGCTTTCGTACCTTTGAAATCATAGATAAGAAGATGAAAAAACTGAGAATGTGAACGAGATTTACATTTATAGTAAAACATAGATTTTTTAAAATACTAATAAAGATAATAACTTTTAAATCGTTAAGATGCAAATAATAAACGCTGCTTCTATTAATTGTGAGCAAGTGATGAGTAAGCCTTCTATTAGAGACTATGAATTATAGGTCAACCTTAAAATATATAAAAAAAATTAGATTTTTACAGACAATTCATATTTCATTGTTATTTTTTTTAATCTTTAAGTAGCACACAAATTATGACTATAATTTTTTTTACCGTAGCCATTTATTTAAGTTTGTGTTTATCTATTTCAATAATTGAGATAGTCAATTAATATTTATTCTAGATTTTACAATCATCTTACGTTTCTGGAAGCCCAAGAGTTTTGAAAAAATAATAAACAAAAATATCTCGTTATATTTAGTAAGATTTTAATATTAAAATGTGTATGTAATCTTAGTAATATAATGTATTAAATTAAATTTATTTTAACAAAAAACATTATTATAATTTGTTGGCAAGCCATGAAATTCTTAATTTCATTTTGATATACAAAATACTGGGTAGTTTTTTTGGAACAAGTATTTCATAGGTGCAGATAATACAGTCCTTTTCCTCGTTTAAACGTATTGCCTATTTGATGCTGCAAAATAATATTTTTCAATATATTAATTGAAAATAATTAACTTTGGTACCTTTAAAAAAGTTGTTGGTACTACCGTAAATTTATAAAATATATTGGAGAGAGACGCAACTTGTAAAATGTAAATATAGGCTCAAGTATTAAAAAAAAATCGTGTATCAAATATTTACATTGATCGGCCATTTATAAAAATATAAATATAGGCGTGAATATATTTTTGTAAATCGTTACACAACTATATTTACATTGATTGATTATGTATGACAAGTTTTATTTAAAATAAATAAAATAGTAGTAAAAGGCCAAGAATTTTTTTTACAATAAAACCTTAGTGATAAAGTTTTCAAGCCAATCTAGAATTATGGTAAATAAAGCCAATAATATATTTAAAGAAACAGTAAACGAATTTAATTGATTTCTTATATGTTGATTTTAATACAAGAGCTACTAATTACTTCAAATAAGGGAGAAGAAATAATGAAATACGATATTTAAAATAAATAAATGTACTCTACTGACTGAGTAATAGTCAGAATTTCCCCGACTGTACTATTTTCCGTATTTCCACTTTAATGTCGTTATTGCTATTTATAATTGTTCCAAAATATTTGATCTCGTAAGGTCTACCAAATGATATGTTGTTTACACCAAACTCTATTGTCGTCCCCAATCTGTGCTCTCTGTGTGATCATGCACGTAAGTCTTCTCAGAGCTAACTTCTATTTACTTGCTGACTTAGGTCTGCATTTTTTCGCGACAGCTTCCTTGAACGTATCTATTACCTACAAAAGTAAACACTCTGCAAATCCTAATAAATGCATTGTAATGTTTAATGTTAAGGCTTTTCTACTCTCTTGCATTACCCAAATAGCATATTCTGATACTCGATTAAAAATTAATGGTGAAAGTGCATCAAAAGCACCTGATAAGTAATATGCAATGCATACCATAACACATCTGTATCTGTCAAACATACTTCAATTAGCTTGACAAGTTTTTGGCTATCCCAAACTTAACTTAACTTAACTTAAATATTATCTATCTGTACTATATAAAACTACAAAATATATTTATTTTAGTCCCATACACAATTTAAAATACAGATATAAAAAGTTGAGCTCTGTGAGAAAATGAACCGAAGAAAAACAAGGCCTAGTTTCTAGGAAATATTTGTACAATGGAAAAATACCAGTGAAATTCGTCTGTGTTTGTTATAAACACATGAAATTATTACTAGCTATGAGGTCGACCTCAGTAGTCTTGGGGTAAGTAATTGCCTCAAGACTCGATGTTCGTGGGTTTAAACCCAGACGTGATCAACCGACTTTTCTTGAGTGATAAAAATTCGTAGCACAGCATTCTTTGGAGGGGAAGTAAATACGTCGCGTTAGTCTCATGTCGATTGTGGCATGTAAAATAACCCTGGAAGGTATATGAACATACTTTTCCTGGTAAAATTGGTAGGCCCTTTCACTCTTGCTAGTAGAAATTCTCGTGTGCTGATATAATCAGCCGATTCAGAGAGTGCACTTTAAATACTTCAAATAAATAATACTACATTTGAATGCTTTTCACTTGACTATGTGAGTTAAGGCGCTAAATTAGTAGCTCAGTAATTGATAAGTGTCATAAATCAAGTGGGTAGAGCTGGCCGAAAGTAGGAGAACAAACTAGGGAAGAGTAAAATACAAATGCCAATACAATGTGTGTGTGTGTGCATCCCGTCCCCACTAACTTAATAAATTATTTCACAAAGATCTATTTATTCTATGGTCCTCTAGCTATAAAGCATTTGTTTCTTAGTGATCAACGAGGTTATATGTACTTTTAATATTTACAGAGTGGAGAATTTGTTTCTTAGTGATCAACCAGATTATATGGACTTTTAGATTTTACAGAGTGGAGAATTTGTTTCTTAGTGATCAACCAGATTATATGGACTTTTAGATTTTACAGAGTGGAGAACTTGTTTCTTAGTGATCAACCAGATCATATGGACTTTTAGATTTTATAGAGTGGAGAATTTGTTTCTTAGTGATCAACCAGATTATATGGACTCTTAGACTTACAGAGTGGAGGGATTTCACCTTCAAACAATGGTTACAAGTTTATATTTTATATGCACACGACCATAAAGAATAGTTTTGTATTCATTCCAATAAACACCAAATTAGTGAAGGCAACTGTTGGAGGGTTTGTAAATATTTAGCCCAGGCGCAACATCTTATTAGCAATATCTCCTCTCCCTAGTCAATAACTTTATAAACTCCTCTTGGTTTGTTTACGTTTAGCTGTCATTAGCTATCATTTATCCTACCTAATTTATAATTTTATATTAATTACCAAGAGTTTAGTGATTTAATCAATATTTTTACTTAATACTTCCAAGAAGGAATGTAGCTCAGTATGCTTAGTGCAAGATAGCATTTTTTTTCTTGCTAAAGATGAATTTGATGCTACTTTGTCCAAGGATCAATTTGAGGGGGGAATTTTGAAACATTTTATCTGAGTCCCATTCTGATTGTATATGGTAAATATTTATTTTAATTTACTTGTATAGTTTATAACAATACTATTATTAAATGATATACAGTTTAGAATACTCTGTATTAGTTTGCATAAATTTTAAGCTTAAACAACTGTTTAGTTTTTAATACTATGTTAAAATAATTTCCAATTTCTTAATTCTCCATGGCGTCGTATAGTCCTTAGTGGCTAACCATGCCAAGGAAAAACAATAAACGCATTTTGGAAACTTTATTTTAAAAACGTACGAATTTTAGCGTGTTTTTTTGTTTGTTTGAAAAGATTTAAATTATAAATTGTATTTTTGTTGTAAAGGAAGGCTTCGAGGAATACTCAATGAATTATTTGTTAGGTTACGTGTAATTTGCTATACATCTTCACAGGACTCAACACATGTATCACAAAAAGTAATATTATCTGTATTGGTTTATGTCAAGAGTCAGGCTATATAATAAATTTCACTACTCAATCGCCTCAAATAGTTTTTATTCCCTTTGACACATTACATTTACCTCCAGTGGTCACATTGGTACCAGGCTACCCCAGTCAACCATTAGGTCTGATTCCTCTATAATTATTCTGTCCATACTTTGAGACCTTGAATTTAGTTATTGTGTCTCCCCGACTAAAACGAGCTAGCAGCAAGTCAAAGTAGTATACAGTAGCCCCATGGTTTCTTTGGTGCTGACTGACAGCTCACAGCTGACTTCTGACATTCAAAATTAAGGTATATACCTAAATTTTGACCATCAGAAGGGACAGTTGTTAAACACATGTATTTGCAGATCATATGGTTCGGCGTAGGGATACATAATTTGGTCTGGTAACTTTTCAAAGCTTTTAGCTGTCAGTCAGCACCAAAGAAGCCATCGGGCTACTGTATGTGTGTATAGTAGGCTACTCAACCCGAGGGTTGGTTGGAATTTCAACATTTCTATCATCAGTAGTAAAGCCTAAGCGGCAATGAAGGGTCGTATAAAGGAAATGAGGAGTGAGGTAGTTTCTCGTTGCTTTCCTCCCTGAGACAGAAGGTACTATATAGTACATTAGTCTGCCAAGAACAAATACACCAACCGACTCTACAAGCTCCACTACATTCATCACAGAGACCGGCTGGCTGTATATTGAATGTTATTATTAGTATTGTTTACACCAATGCCACTTTCATATTTGTCAGAGCCATAAATGATAATGAAAGTAACAACTTTCTCTAGCCCATACCAAAAGTTACAGTGTATTGTAAACACTGTATTTGACCAGAAATGGATCTGGGATACAAGTCTTACAAATTGACATATCTGACAGTTATATAACTTTACTAGATCTACGTTCACGTGGGTATTGCTATCTGATGTTGATATATATTATCAATGCCCATAAAATAGCAGTAATAATATGGCAAAGTCTTATCAATGTTGACTGTGAAAAATATGTTTGTATTTTATAAAAGGTGTGCCAAATGTCCATTCGCAATAAAATCAAGGTATAATTACTGCAAACAAGGTTTGAAATGGGTAGTCTTATGGCAGTAGTAGTTGTAGATTTTCTAGTGACCGCATAAGAGTGGTAAGAAGAAGAAACAATAAATAGTAAGCTGTATCACAGTGATTTTCTCTCTCTTTTATCTTAAAATAGAGATATTTAATAAAAATTAATAGGCTTTGTGAGACAAAATAGCATACGTGAAATAATATATACTGGTACAGAAACATTGATAAAAGAGGAACATATCTGTCCTTCAATAAGTATAACAATTAAGTTCACATTTCAAAGACCTCTCTCTCTTTATATATATATATGCTTGCTTATAGCTCAGAAATGATTGGTTCTATACAAATATATATTTCCAACAAAAGTACAAATTAATAGTACTACAACTGTATTATAAGTTATATCGTACTCAAATAGTTGCGGTGATATCAAAATTTGCTATTTTCTCTAATGTATAGTATCCTCCAAATCACTTTCATGGGAAAATAAGAGCTGTCATATTATTTCCAATATTTAAAAAAGCTTAGGAACGAATTTTAATCTTTAGAATGCATTTCGAGAAAATCGATTATTTCTCTTTATAATTTCAGTAAAACTGCCCTTAATTTTAGGGTTAGATATCTAATTCTAAAAACAACACTTTGGAGACCCTGATGAAAACCTTAGATAGAAAGTTTAAGCCCGACCGTTAAAATGAATTCGGTTCTAGCCCAATATACAGACGGGCAGATAGATAGATGGACAGATGGCTAGCGAAAACAACATTTTCGGTTTTAGGGGGTCACGAAACGTCAATATCAACCAAAATCTCGAGTTTGATTTTTTTGATGAACACAATACTTCTCTCTCCGAGGGGTCAAGATAAAGTAATAACAGTGATAAACTACACCCTGGTGTACCCTGACATGATTTGAATCCTAACTCATATGCAATTATTGACCTTTTAAATGATGAGTCTAACGACTACGACTTATAGTCCACCAGTGGAGTGTTTAATTGTGCATGTGTATACCGTGCTTAACTACCAATTCAGGCTACCCTCATTTAGGCACTACTTACCTAAGAATGAGAAAGGTGGAGTTAAGAGGAAATTCACCCGAAGGAGATGTAGCCTCTAAGAAAAGCACCTCATTACACCCGGCTGAGATTTGAAACTGTACCTCTCTTGTCCCCAACAAACCAGTCAAAACGAAACCGACATCTATGTACACGTGCCCACAGGTTCAGGGCAAAGGTAGTGTTGATGTGACTCAAACAATGACTCAATCCAAAAGTTTAATACTCTTAGATTTAAAAGATTTAAGTGGCTACTCAACCGGTTTTATTGTTATCGAGACATGCAACTTTACGGATATTAATAACTTCCTTTAACAAATGTTCACATGCACAACACCTCCCCTTCGCCCCTCTTTAATCGCCGGTCATGCGATAGACAATGTTACGTAATAAATCCATATAGGAAGAAAATAAATTACTAGTCTTTTTACGTTAATACTCGTGTGAGAGTCTTGTAGAAATGTGTTCTATCATCTTATACACTTAATTTACGCTATTATTGTTATTACTAATGAACAATAAAACACAATATAATCACAAGGGAATCGAGGTCAAGTCGTCTAGCTCAAACCAAGTCCAAAACAAAAAACTTGGTGCTGTGTGTGTTTGTATAATTAAAGAACGCTTGTAATTTATTCATAAGAACAGAACATTTAATATAAGGTAAGACATACTTTGCTATATTATCGTTTTTAAATCAAAGCCTACTAATCATTTGGTTAATGTACCGCATCGGTGGGCACGTGGACGAGATGTCATGTCCATATATTCTGATTGGCTGGTAACCAAGAGGTCAGGGTTCGAATCCCAGCCATGTCCACTTAAGGGGTTTGTTATTTAAATGGTTTCTTGCTATTCCCCTACGTAAATGCGGGTTCACTTAATCTAACTTGTATTTTACTTATCCACACCACCCTAGTGTAATTATTTAAATGCGGATAGTCTTTACGGGTAATAAACGCGGCAAAAAACAAAAGTGGAAATAATGGGCTTCATTCCCGGTTCGACAGAAAATTATCAGTGGTGAAATTGAGGTCTCCTCTCTACCAGTCGAGGGAATAGGGGTCATGTTATTAAGTAGTTTGTGTTTTTATATAATTAAATGGCTTAGAGATTGTATGTAAACACTTTTGGAATACTGTTCTAGGTTTAAGTAATTTGTAATCCCTGTTATTCCAATAAGTAAATATCCAGACAAGATCTTGATGTGTAGTTTTAGTCCTTCTATTATAAGTTTAGTTGGTTTGTGATTAGAGAAAATAAAAAAGAAACACCCACAGCGTTCATGATAGGTATGGGCTAGGAGGATAGCTGAGAGGAAATACAATAATAGCGTGAAGAGGTGATGGGAAATATCATTGATAAATTACACGCGGAAAACCATCCGGCCAAATTTATAACCTCTACCTTTACCTGTCACTGCAAACAAGAAAAGGTAAAACTGACGCGTTTATCCGCCTGCCTACCGGTACGGGCTGTTTGTAATTTTTGGTTCTGATATATTCTAGTATGTATTTATAAGCCAGCCTCTTCGTCTAGTGGTCGTAATTCTTGAATACTGATCTAAAAGTCCCTGGTTTGATTCCATGTGGTCTCATGATTATTTTTCTTCAAGGGAAATTGTTACTATGGTTTTCATGGTCTGATTAATTAGGCTTGGATTAAGTTAAAGACTTGTACTGGCACTACATAATCATCATCATCATTGTAATCACCATCATCTCACTGGGATGAATTAACCGCACCTACATGGGGTCCCAACCACAGAAGACGGCTACGTATCCGCTACTGCCAGTAGAAGACCAGGAATGTCTGTCTAGACGACACAAACTGGTGGTATACGCGAAAAAAATAAATGTGTTTATCAAGTATAGGCTTCAGTAAATACCCTTAAAATAAATTTGGTTGACGTAATCTGAAAAATTAATTTTAAATTCCTTGCCCTACGTGCGATTATAAAAAAAACACACCATTCTTATATATGACTTAATCTAAGGGCTAGGAATTAATTGCGTAGCTTTGATCGGAAGTGCCCCATTATTAGCATGGAGAGAGGATGATAAAACTACAGTGACAAATCACACAGGGCAAATAATACCTCAGTGCAGCTGGTCCACTTCACTGACAGTCTTTGTTGTTGTGATAGTGATGCCTTATACCGTGTGCCCATTTTTAATTCTCTTTGTTTCGTAGACTCTTTCTCTAGAGAGAGCTGTGAGATAATTTATCAGCGATTTTCAGTTGATTCGAGTATGTTCGCCGGATACCACAGAACAGTGCTGACACTTCAGTGACTTACTGAACTTCCCGTCTAATATTACAACTTGCTCAAACACTGGGATAAATCTGTAAACTATTCTAAATTGTGACCATCACACATTTCATTGGAATATGTTATAACATTAGGAACATAGTGAGTGGTACAAACTTTCATCTTAAGGGCACCACTTTACTATAAAAAAAAAAAAATCTTACACCATGATAATAAATCACTGCCTCCCTACCAATTTGATTTATGTACATACACTATAGATTAAATAAGACAATGTGGTATAAATGTGGATGGTAGAATTAGGAGGAAAGGCATGTGAATTTTCTTGGCGGTAAAACTAGAAACAATTTAGGAGAAAACATTCTCGGTTGGGATTCGAGCACTCTAACTACCCNGAATAAACGAACATGGCATTTAGCTCAAGTGCCCATTGGCGGGAATGCTTATTTAACATATAAAAATCACTAAAACAATCCTCAATTATCTTAAAGTTTTGTGTTGTGGTCTTATTTATTTTAAATAAATATGTCAATTTTTTTAGTAAGGCTAGATGTATGTTTCTAACCATTTAATAATTGCAATATTTTTCGTGAAGGGGCTTTAAATTGGGCTAGTTTCATCTTTAATGAGTTTTTAAAATAATGGAACTTAAAATATAAGGTTTTAAAATTTATATGAAGATGTTTATACATTATTATTTTCCACTCGAGCCTCAATCATATTTTGAAATAATGAGCAACCTTTTAAATAACGCGGAATTTCTGGATGTATATAAAGCGTCTCAGCGTTCTGGTAAGCTGCCCGCTTACTTACTAAAGCTTGATTCACACGTTCGTTGAAAATAAGAGACCAGAACTGCTTGAGTGGCGCAGTAATTCACAGGATAGCAGAAATGGATGTTGAGCCATGATGCTTTGTAATACTAAGTAGAAAACCCTGATTATCACTGGGTCTTATTTTCAAGTAGATAAACAAATCCTTAAGGTTGCCGTCAAGATGGATGTTTTAAAATGATTGTGTTGCGTAGTGAAACAAATCAACTCAGAACGAGAAAAAAAAAATCAAACATTTAACGAGCTTATTTCAAATTTCTTTACAACAATAGATAAAGTTGACTGCTTGTATTTCACTTTATCGGCATATGTGCTCTGATTTAGATAGCTGACTTTGAAATTTGATTCGGGTCTCCCAAGCAAATGTATCGATAAAATTGAGTGGTTTTTTTTTCAAGTCGCGGTGAAAGGACAACGCAGATCGAGCTGATATCCTGTAATTGGTCCAGAGCTCATCACGTGAGAAAGTATCTACCCTGCTTTAGTTTTCCAACAAACGTGTAAATCCACAGTAAAATGGTGCCATGGCACTATGTGTAAATATTTACTGAAAACGAGCTAATTTTAGATTTTCAAATAATAATGATTTTTTTATTCAGATCATAATGTAGTATGTTGTTTAAAGTATGTAGAACTAGTTTTATCTTTTAAATTCATTTTGTGGCAAACTAGATTTTTAAATATCAAACAACAAACTAAATGTACCTAGAAACCTGAACGCAATTCATCGCTAGTTCTTAATAAGGGACAAAACAATTTCACTTTTAATTATAAAATAAAAATTATTTAGTTTCAAATGAAAGCCACAAATAATATGAAACGACCCAGTTAGATAGTCGTATAGCCTAAGTAGACGCGCCCACCAATGTTTCATGACACATGATCTGGAAGTAACGTGGCAGAGGTATCACAGTGATAGTTATATAATAATAATAATAATAATAATAATAATAATTATTATTATTATTTAGCACCGCGTCTTACTACCCGTTCGGGTTATACGATTTAAGTACTAATTACGCTAATGGATTAGGAATTGGGAAGGTTGAATTAGAGGAAGTGAACCCGCATTTGCGTGGAGGGAGAGTGGAAAGCCATTTAGGAACCCCTCTCCCAGTTCACCCGACCGAGATTCGAACCTCAATCTCCCCGTCCTCAGCAGTCAAGCTCAACACGACTAGCGCGTTAGCCAACTGCGCCAGCAAGGTGGGTAGTTATATAATTAAAGATACTCACGTGTGACTCATGACTCAAAGCACACCGGAATGATAGAGCAGCAATTTGTTCACTGTAGTAGTAGTAGTAGTAGTAGTAGTTTAATGTTTGCCTCTAATGATGAAAATGCTTTGGTCTTCTCTTGAATTGATTCAATGTTATTAGATAAAAATAAGATTGCGATAAACGACTATTTCGGATACATTCTTTATGTCAAACAGATATAAACAAGGGTGGTGCTTTCAATATTTTTTTAAATAGTTAAATATGTATCCAGAAAAAAATCAGTTGTTTTACAGAACGAGTAAAGAAACATTACATTTATTACTCAGAAATATTAAACCTACTATTTTAAAACAAGATACAAACCTTACGACGCGTATGTCCCCGAAGAACGTCTTTTAAAACCTTAAACAAGTGTCCAGTGAAATAAATGAACTAACTTGACCGTAACATGTGACAGAAAGTGGAGCATGCAGCACTTGTCTGACATTGTATCAGTCGTCACCACTATGTCACGTATCCGTCAAGTCACCACCATGGCACGTATCAGTCAAGTCACCACTGGATCCCCAGCACAGAATAATGATATTTAGCACCGCGTCTTACTACCCGTTCGGGTTATACGCTTTCCCAGCACAGAAGTCTGACACCTCACCCCTAGACCACCAGGTCACCCTTCATATGGAAAATTCATACGTTTGTAAATATCAATTTTCTAGAGAACGAGTGAAATATTTATATTCATATTTTCAACACCCCTTCTCAGATAATGTATCGATGGCTATTAATTGTTACATTTATTATTTTTTGTTATGATGTTGGCAGTTTTATATTGAAAATGTTAGTTTTATTGATATTTGATCACTGTTAAAGTTATGGAGGAGGTGTGTATATAAAAAGTATAACTTAATCAACATGCTTCTATTCTTGAACAAACCGTTTCCAAAAAGAACATTTCAAAACAATAAGAATTCTTGAAAGTAACCGTTTGTTCCCACGACTCAAGAAAATAACTTAAATATAAAATGTTATTGCTTCATTGGAATTCATTTGATAATGAATATGGTGTTAAGGTAAATGTTAAAATAAAATAATGTAACTTATTAATTCCATCTAAATAGGTTGGACATTTTCCGGAAACGATTAAAGGAAAATTTTCCCTTCCACAGCTCTATTTACACTTCTTGTTTTACATCACGATGCTAGGGTTATATTACAACTGGGTGCACTAAAGATGTTTTTTTAGTTTTATTTAAATTACTGGTAATTAATCCTACTTAGGCGAATTGTAAAATATGTTTAAAATTGACCCTCTATATGCGGTTTCCTTGGATCCGTTAGTGTAAGTTTCAAACATTTCCAAAAGATACTCAAATGCTACCCACGGAACGGTGGGTACGTGAGCTAAGGCAGGTTTGTTGGTGACAGAAATGGTCGGGGCTCGAATCCTATCTGGAACTTGAATTAACTAAAGAGGTAGAATAGTTGAAATGGAGAAATTTTCCTTCTCTACGTCTCGGAAGACCAGTATAGGCCGTTTTCTGTTATTTAAACCTTCTGTTAGGTACTCCGTCATTATAATAAGTATATGTGTCATGTTTTGTTTATGCATTAATCCGAACAAGGAGTTTGAAATCATGGGATTTTCTCCTAGATGAACTAAAAATGACCCGTTTGGGTGGACGAATGATGAATGATGTAAGGTGCTACTCTTGCAATAGACTAGCTTAACTAATATGGGAAGATTGGGGTTCGATCTTGATTGAGTGCCCTAAAGTTTTCCTAAATGGTTTTACACTCTCCCTCCAAGCCGATGCGGGTGCACTTCCTCTAAATTAAACCTACCTAATACATAAAACATTAATGTTATTAGTACATAAGCGCATAGCCCAAACATTTCCTTCTCTTTGGTAACGGTAAGAAAGTTTCTTTTCCTCCAGTTATTTGGGACTAATTTGACTCTTAGAATTTCATCGATTAGTTCTGTGCAAAGTAAACTATTGCGTTATGTCAGATTTTTTTTAACATCCAAGTTGTTTATATTGTCTGGTCTTGAAGCTTTATGTAAAGATGATTTTCAAATTTATGTTTTTATTTTTTGGTTGGTATTGTATTGATTGTCCCGGTGGTCTTCAAAGAAAGTATTCTTTTGGTCTGTGGGTGTCTTTGGTAGAAACATATCCTTTTCTGATCCATTGTTGGTGAGAACTGATCTTACAAATATTTCACAATCGTACTAGATTTATCTTACTCCTCATTCTTATCTTCCGTCTCCAAGCTGGATGTACTAATGATACCTTCTCCTTGAATAATTTTTCTCATCCAAATGTGAGTACATTCTTTCTAAATTCCTCCTATACATACACACCCCACTAATATAATTGTATGCTTATGCTGGTTGCGTAAAACAACATGGTGAAAAAATATGGCTGAAAAAAATCATAATTGGTTCATAATTGCGTTTAATAGTGATTTATTTGACAAGAAATTAGCTAAGATGGGTCATTATTAACTTACAAGCGTTTCCATGTTCACAGTGCATATTAATGAAGTGCATTTTAAGTTTTAATGCAAATAATCTCTTAAACAATGGTAAGTATTAAACACTATCTTACTCAAACAATAGCAATTAGATACCGTGATATAATATGTTATACATTGTAGCTTTCTGTTAGGTTTGTAAGAACGTTTTATCAGGCTTGAAGATTTTCGTTTAAAGGTTTGTTATATTTCATATTTATCAGTCACTGTATCTAATTCTAAATATTATTTAACAGTTTAATGATCTGCTTTAATTACAACACTAGAATATATGCACACTAATCCATAATGCTTATTAGCTCTTGACCGTAACGAATTTTTTATTAGTTGATATTAGGACAATTTGAGAAATAGTTTAGTGTAATTTTTGAAATTAATTAAAAAAAAATGAATGTGGATTCAGTAAAAAAATAAATTTCAATAATGTTAGGAGAAGTATTAATTTTTTCAGCTTTATGTCATCATACCCGTAATGGATATCTGTATAATTAATGGGATAGGGATTAGGACAGTGCTATTATTACATATAAGGTTTACCCAATTTTGTTTGGGGGGAGGATGTTAAACTATTTAGGAAATAGCATATAATTACATCTGGAGGGACAAAATATTATCCTAAAATCACTTTACCTAAAGTAATTTGGACAACTGAGACCTAATGTCTGTTAGTCCAAACTCATTTGGCCTAAAATTAATTCACCCCAGTTCCATTGATGAAAACACAAACTATCCCTAGTCAATTACATTCGAAGTTAGTAGGCTTAAAAGCATTTGGCCTCAAATCGTTTAGACATAAATTATCATCACAAAATGTAAATTAGCCTAAAGCCATTTGGCTTAAATAAATTTGATTGATATTGTTTATGGCTAGTCAGGTTCACCGAAAGCTATTTATAATTAAGTAATTTAACTTAATATAACAACACAATAACATACAGTAAGTAATTTTACCTAAAGTCATTTCGCATAAAATGAATTTCTAATAATTTTTTGGAACTTACTAACTTCATCAAAAGTCAGTCGACCCGAAGTCATTTGTCCTGGACTTCAACGTCAAATCCCCTATATGCCAACTGATGTGCATCCCACCAAGGCTGTAGTCAGGGTTTTGGGAGTTCAACCCCCCTAAAATTTTATGAACAAAATATAAATGGCTTTATTTATGGTTCAAACAATATCAAAATCAAGGTATAAGTACAAATTAGGGGAATGTGTTACCATAAAAAGCACTTCAGAAAGCTTCTAGAGGTGTCTAATATTTATAATTTTTTCTAGTCTTCCACAGTTATGGTGCTATGTTGACATAAAAAACACTTCTGATAGCTATTAGAAGTGCTTAATATATATAATGTGTCCTTGCCTTAAGCATTTAGGGGGTTATGTTACTATAAAACACGTTAGATAGCTTCTAGAGTTGTTTAAACGTATACATTTTTCCTGGCCTCCAGCAGTTAGGGGGCCATATTACCATAAAAAAACACTTTAGAGAGCTTCTAGAGTGCTTAATATTTAAAATTGCTCCTAGCCTCCAGCAATTAGGGAGCTATGTTGCCGTAATAAACACTTCAGATAGCTTATAGAGTTGTTTAAATATATAAATTTTTCCTAGCCTTCGGCAGCTAGGGGATTATGTTACCATGAAAAACACTTTAGATAACTTCTAGTGGTGTTGAAATATATAGATTTTTCCTAACTTCTGGCAGTTAGGGAGCTATGTTACCATAAAAAAAACCTTTAGATATCTTCTAGAGGTGTTTAATATTTGTAATTTGTCCTATCCTCCGACAGTTAGGGGAATATGTTGACATAAAAAAATACTTAAGATATCTTCTAGAGGTGTTTAATATTTAGAATTTTTCCTAACCTTCGGTAACTAGGGGGTTATGTTGCAATAAAAAAAACTTCAGATAACTTCTAGAACGGTTTATAATTTTTTCTAGTCTCCGGCAATTGGGGTATGTACCCACCAACAACCCTGAAATTATTGACCGGCTACTGTCTTACATTCCACCTAACGCAAATTTGAGCTAAAAACCTGACAAATTAAGATTGTCACCTTTATTAGCTGCCCACTATTTGCTCTTCTTAATTGTCGGCAAGTCCAAATTTAATTTAATTTTGATAACGTTTAAACTCGCATGGGTAGTCTCATGGGCTAAGAAATTACTTTTGCAATAGTATATATTGCAGGTGATGGGAAAGTTGGGGCTCGGGTCCCGGTTGATAATACTTATGTTAGTTTTCACTAAATGGTTTCACACGAAAATGTGCTTACATTTCCTCTAAATTCTATATTCTTATTCCATTGCTCCTTAAGTGTAAATATGCGGATCTCCAACACGGGTAGTAAGAGTTGGTTTACAATTTAGAAAATTAAGCTTTTAAATATTTTTATGACTGAAATCTGAATAATTTTGGTCTGGGATTGAAACCTCGTCTCCAGTAAGAAAACGCACACCGAACTTTGATATTGATGATACTAAAACTTGAAATTAAGCTCTGTGTTTAGATTTAGGATTGACGATGACTCAGAAGGAGGATAGTAAAATCAACTCCATCTCCATGAAGGAAAAACGTGCCCCTAGTTTGACTCCTGAAAGTGACGACAAGAAGTACAAGATGGTCCCACCAGACGGAGGCTGGGGCTGGGTCATTGTCCTGGCAGCATCCATTTGCACTGTAAGGAGTCATATTTTGTGCTCGTTCGGAAGGTCCTGTTCAGTGATTTTTTAAATATTAAATTAACATTAGCTCCTATCAAAATTCTTTAAACCCCTAATGTGTGGATATGTGGGCTAAATGTCAAGCTCATCTAGTCTGATTGGCTGGTGAAGGGGTTTGAATATCGACCAGGAGTACTAAGTCTAGGGTTTCCTTAATTATAATAATAGGCCATAATCATTTCCCATTTTCCTTCCACTAAAATCCAGGTACGTTTCTTCTCAATTTTACCTCACTCATTCCTACACTGATGATATCACACTAGCTCATGTAGTTTTACGACCACCACGTCTTAGTACCAGTTCAAGATGTATGCAAATATTAACCAAGCTATTTGGATAGGAATGAGTAAGGTTTTTAGAAGAAATATATATAAATTTTCCCGGAGGGAGAGGGTCATTTCCAACCTGTAACTCGCATATCAAATCAGCCAAAGCCTCCCCATCTTGTCAAAGTATCTGTTGGCAAGTGAGGAGGTAACGGCAACAGGGGAAACCCGTATAGAGGGTCATTTCTGAAAATATACCCTCAACACACCCGAACAGGATTCAAATCCCAAAATTCTAGTCGCCGGAAATTCAGATCAACATAAGAGGGACGCGTTGGACCATTTGACCTCCGATGCAGGTGGAATTTTAATAATGCCTTAGTTACACTTACAAAATTATATATTTTTTGCGTTGTGGCTTAGAAGAGAACCATTTAGAAATATCCCTCCTTAGGTCAGAATTCAAACCCCAACCTCTCCATAATAGGAAAACCAAGCTAGATGACCTTGACGTTTTGTCCGCGTTCCCACCTATGCGGGAATAATACATTATTAATCCTATTAGCTTTTACGTTAGTGAACTTTATTACGTGGTTTCCAATATCGTAAAAAAAGGTGATTGTGTTCTCTAAATAAATATCTATAGTGGAAGACTTGCACAAATATCACAAAACTTCTGAAATTTCTCTAGATAAGCAAGATAATTAACTTCGGCTGGGTATGACGACTAGAAAACTATTTTTACTTTTTAATATAAATAGATTATTGCATTAATGAAATTTTTTTACCTCAATATTATGATCGATCTTGATGTTTAACACATTTCCAGACTAAAACTAAAAGGCCTTACAATTATTATGACTGTCTTCTTATCTGTTTGTATGTTTATACTTAGGGCTAAAACATACATTATTCTTAGATTTCATTCAAACTTGAAATCTTGATGCTATTTGGCCGTACTTCTGGGGAAATCGTGATCTTGATTCTATCTCTAAGATGAAGGGTAGTTTACTTAGGTCTACATTAAAAAAATATTTAATTATCTAAGGAAGGCTTTACATTATGGATAACAATGTATATTTTTCTCCTGTAGAAAACATTGTTTAATGTTCATTGATAACTTATTTTAGAAATCTGTAATCTAAAAAATGCTTTCAAGATTTCTTTTATTTATGCGTGTCTGGATTACATCAATCGTAGTCCAGTTTGTGGGAGGATTAAACATTATTAATACACCTTTGGTCAGGGGACGCTTGAATGTATTAATCTTGTATTCTTTCCATAGAGGCTCTTTTCATGTCCCGATGAGCTAAGGTGTTGGGGATGGTGAGTATGAGGATGTGGAACCAATAGAAACACCTAACCTGACTTAAGCTTAAACAAACTCTTCTGACTATTGGGTTAGTTCCCCTTTTGAGAAAAATATCCATGTTATCAGAGGGGAATCCAATCCGGGACCTCTAAGCTGGTAGTCAGGTTTGCTGACTGTTATGCCATGGGGCTGGTTGCTTTACCAATTTGGTGTCTTACGTGATAATTAAGATTGTTATATTAGAAAAAAAACTCAAGGTTAGTAAATTGATGTTTTATTTTTGAAAATTTTAAGAAAAAAAGTGGATTTTGTGCTCTGATTTATATCTCAATACTGTTTAAGCGTTAGTATGAGTAAAAAAATAATATATATATTTTTCATAGGGTTACTTATTTAGGGGTGATTTACTGCTAATAGACTTTTAAAAATGTTGTTCAAAATTTAACTAGACTATTTGAGTAAGTATGTATGATTGTATGTAACAATTTTCTTAATTGGTTCTAGAGTTTGGTGCAGTCACCGGCCTCTGTGTTCTCACTCTTGTACAAAGATACCATGAACGACTTGCAACTAACTGCTACCAACATAACCGTTATACTCAACACTTACATGGGACTACTACTAATATTCGGTACGTAAAGTCCGTTCACGATAGGTTTTTACCTGGTTGACAGTTTGAAAAACATATGTTTAGGTTTTGTGTTGCCAACACTTGTAAAAGATCACAGTTTTGTTATAAATGTAAAGATATTTAATAACCTGTTATATATTACATTTAAAATAACGTAAACTTAAGTTTTCTCATACTATTTCATTTTTTTAAATAATTTCTTTTTATCCAACTCAAAACAATATTCTAAACATAATTAAAAGTACTTATTCATCGTTTTGGAACGTTATTGATTTTGTATAATATAGTATACACAATACCTTTCAATACAGGCATCGTATTTACTTGGAAAATAGAAAATTGTTGTCATTTTATTTACATACAATTAATGATTTTTTGATTATTTTATCTTATTTTGAAATATTTAACTGAATAAAATATTTTCATCAACTGCGTGTCTGCATTATTGTAAAAAACTTGTTTATCGTTATGTTCAAATCATATGGTTTAAATTCATCAGTCGCCATTTTGAAGCTATGTTCGTTAGAAGTTTTTGTGAAAGTGGTGTTAATATTTTTTAAAGTGAGATAAAACAATAAATAAACTTTGTGTCCGTTCTCAAATAAATATATAAATAATATTGGCCAAAATTACTGTGGTAAACTATCACATGAATATATTACCATCTGTTTTCATTACAGTCATCCAAAGTGATAGATGTCAGCTGATGGCGTAGTGATATATTAGGGATTACTTCTAGTAATATTTCAAGCTGTCATCCAGGTAAACTTAGGTCGTGAATTAATTATAAGAGAGGTCTTGTGGGACCATCTTTGATGTGAAGTTTTGGATTTCGGTTGGTGGTCAAATTCCCTAAACCGCTGCTCAGCTACATTTATGATTCTTTATTGGGGTACAAGTTTATTGATCTTTACATGTTAGGAAATTAGACTTGCTTCATGGATTCGGGGCTACCTACAAGTGGAATTATAGGGGACTTTTTTACTATTATGTTCAACATCATTGCTATTCTTTATTTATAGCCACATTTTACTAACCTATCGGGTTATCTGCATTTTATTCACACTTGTGTGAACGGTGGAATTTATATATAAAAAACTACCTGCACTTGCACGGTAATAAAGTGGAAAACCGTTTAAGCGGGCTCTACGCTTATGTACTAATTACGATTATATTTTTAGGGGCTAGGAAGGCTATATTTAGAGGAAATATACACAAATTTGCGGGAGGGGAGAATTTTTTTCTATTGAAAAACCACCCTCAGTACACCCTAACGAGATTCAAACCTTGAGCTCCCCATCATTCCAGTCTAATCTACTGCGAGAGTAATACCTTAGACTATGCGGTCACATAAGCGTGTAATAGACAGTGATATTGGTGCATATATTATACATATTATAGGCCATTTTAAAGAATTGAAGCCGTCTTGTTTTATGATCAGCAATGTTAAATGAATAACACCCATAATTTTGAATGTCACCTGTCTTCTTAAATTATAAGAGGGTAAACTTTTACCACATATCGATATATTTGTTAGTCCGGTGTTGCCTATTTTTATCTCCCAGGACCAAAAGGTGGCATACAATTAATTATATGGATAAGTTGTATATTAAAAAAAAGCAAAAATACAGAGTGAGCTGAATGGACAATGATATTAGAATATATTATACAATAATATATTCTCCCATGTTTCAATGCCACCCATTCAGTATCCTTGCAAAAAAAAAAGGTGACGTAGTTTGATTATTTGTTTAATGAGTCTTAAGTAGCAGCAAAATTGGTTAATGATATACAAAGATAAATATATATATATATATATATATATATATANTATATATATATATACATATATAATATGGCACATGGCGAGTCTAGGATATCATCACATTATGTAGTTAAACTAATTATTTGATCTTATCATAGTCTTTTTATATTAATAAGGCAGCTAAGGATAACGCTACAGCATCACACAATCAAGTACACGTTGACAAATGCTAGTTAATTAAGAAACCAAAGATACAAAATTTTGCTAACAAACTATATATATATATATTAAGTTATGGGGTTAGAATGAGTAAGTTAGCATTTTGAGTAAATGAGCAAATGTCATTTGTGGGAAGGGCTAGTGGGAAACCATATAGGTAAAAACTACCTCATAACACCCGGCCACGATTCAAGCCCCAAACTCTTTTTCTCTGACAAGGTAAACTAGAGTCCATTCGCCATAGGAATTCTGGCAGATGAAAGCATTCAAAAATTATTAGATCGACGCTCATGTATCCATTCACTAATTCATATCAAATTCAAGCGCATATTTTTATGTCACTTTTGGCGGACAAAACTTTCACAACAAACAATTTGTTTTTCTTATTTTAACTGTTTTTATATTTTCTGTTAGATGTAAATTATCACCATTCCTATGAAGAATGGACTATAGATGAACTCGATGCTTTTATTCAAGTGCCTACCTTCTTGTGTGTAGGCACACGGATAATAAAGCCATCCTATTTCGCCCTTGTTCACAGGATTTTTTAATTCCATCCCAATGAAGAAGTTTGGATATCGTGCCACAACAATTGTTGGGGTAGTTATTTCATCTATTGGTTGGTTCGCATGTACCCTAGCCTCCGACTTTTGGCACTTTTTCTTCGTGTTTGGGATAATGATTGGTGAGTATTATCCCAAAAGAGAGACTAGTAGGTATTCTACAGACCAAGAAAATCTTGACAAGTCTCTACCAATAATCCGTTCCTTTCTTTCGAAATTTATTTAACCAATAACGCACAAAATAATGTATTTAATAGATATAGGCTTATTTAGTTTAAAGGTTGAGTTTGGTACTAAATGGAAGGAAATAATTTACTAGTATAATACCATCAAATATTGCTTCAGTACAAACATAGAGGTTAATTTTCTTCACATGGCGGTATAAACAATTATTGAATATTTGTCAAGGGTGTCCTTGAATTTAATGACAACTTTTTCTGTTAATTTAAAATTTTTGTTAGATAATGCCACTCTACTCATGAAAAATACTCAACAATTGTTGATATCACCATACGAAGAATATTAAGCTCTACTGTACTGTACTGTACTATAATGTACTCTATTTTAGCAATATTTGATTTATTTTGACCAAAAATGTTTTTTTATAAAAACTTCAAAATCGTTGACCTTTTCTAGCATTCCCTACATCCACACCATAAAATTGGCACCCAAATTATATTCGCCCTCCCTGCGTGGTGCAAAATAAAAATAACAGGTAGCCAAAATACCGGAAAATTAATACACAAAGTGCCCATATTTTATTTTAATCAATTTGTTGAAAATTAATATAATCCCTTTTTTACTTTATTTTATATTAATATTTTTTGAAGCTTTATACTAAATATGAAAGGGATGAGCCCTCAAAACAACTCAGAATATCATAAAACGGTACAAATGATTATGTCTAAATCAATATTTTTACTAAAATGGATAGCCTACTTAATATTAGGTTAAATGATTTTATAATGTTAGTTCTTCATTTAGTAATAGCTATTAAATTATTTAACTCAAATATTTAATCAATTTTGTTGTTGAAATACATCCCTAGGAACCTTCGCGCCCTGGCGATCACTTACGTCAGGAATGACAAATATGCGGCACGCGAACACGATATAGATGGCACACCAACATGACAAAAAATAAAGAATTGGAAAAAATTCTCCCCAACTTTTTATAACATTTATTGTACCCAATAATATTTTGACTATTATGTACTGTACGTACAAGATTATGTAAGTTTAATTAATGTTTAATGTGTATATAATTTTACTGTCCTTTATTTCTCTGAAGGTGTAATTTTCAATGTTTCTGCTTTAAGTTATTGGAATTCCAATTAATACTGCCCAAAATATTCATTTTGAAACTTTAATAAATTTTCTATCTTAAAATTAAAGCATAATTAAAATTTTAAACTTTGTATTTGTGTTGTTCGTTATATTTAATAATATTCAACAAGCTTTAATTTTTAAATAATAATTTAAAAAATGTAAATAACAGGTGGCATACTAAATTCGTTCAAAATTCAGCTAGTCCTTAAGTGGCATACTAGTCGGAAAAGTTTCACCATCCCTGTTATAGATTCACCTAATGGACAATACATCTTTAAAGGTGTTGCTTGCA
This sequence comes from Timema douglasi, assembly GCA_901482245.1. Taxonomy (NCBI): domain Eukaryota; kingdom Metazoa; phylum Arthropoda; class Insecta; order Phasmatodea; family Timematidae; genus Timema; species Timema douglasi. The sequence goes on from CABEEJ010000801.1 coordinate 57,457, forward strand.
CTGATAGGCCTAACTGACTTTTAACGTCAACTGTCGAGCAACATAGCATCGTAAGACTTTGAACCTTTATTACGGGTTTTTATACATTTATCTTCGATTGTATATATATAATTTAAAATATCTTCCTCGCCGGTGATTCACACCCTCCACTTCCTGTGTCTTTAAAATAGGACAAGGCCGTAGCCAGCCAATAATTTTAGGGGCCGGGGTGTTTGGTGGGCACATGCCCCAATTGCTGGAGACTAGACATTTAAAAAAAATATTAAACATCTTTAAAAACTATCTGAAGTGTTTTTTATGACAACATAGCCCCCTAACTGCCAGAGGCTAGGACAAATTATAAATATTAAACACCTCTAGACGATATCTGAAATAGTTTTATGGCAACACAACACCATAACTGCCGAAGGATAGACAAAATTATAGATATTAAACACCTCTAGAAGCTCTCTGAAGTGCTTTTTAAGCTAACACAGCCCCCTAATTTGTACTTGTACCTTAATTTTGATATTGTTTGAACCATAAATAAAGCCATATATATTTTGTTCATAAATTTTTGGGTGGTTTGAACCTCAAAACCCCCCCTGACTACGGCCTTGAAATAGGGTAACACACTTAGGTGGTGTAGTTAGCTAACGCGTTAGTTTCGTGTTGAGCTAGACACCCGAGAACGTGAAGATCGAGGTTTGAATCTCGGTTGGGTGAACTGGGGTGGTTTTCCCTAAAAGGTTTTCCACCCTCCCTCCACGCAAATGTGGGCTCACTTCCTCTGAATTCAACCTTATAAATTCCTAACCCATTAGCGTAATTCGTACTTAAGCGTATACACTGAACGGTTAGTAAGACGCGGTGCTATAAAAAAAAAAATTGTAAGTTGCGGATAGCCTGCACAAGAATTAAGATTCGAGGCGCATACCCAAATGTAAGAAGTATTTATTTAGTTTGTGTGGAAAAAGGAAGCATTGAACTCGGAATAAAACTAGAAAATAAACTACGAATAGCTTCTAGGGACATACAACTTCCAACAATTTTTCAAAGGTGAACCACTCCAAATGGCTTTTTGGTGTATCCCAACTTTTAACACTTTCCGGGTGAAGAGCACTCCAAATAGCCTTTATACATTTTTGTGTAAGAGCAAAAATATCCCACTTAGGAATGGCGATTTACTTATAACTATTTTTATTTTTCGTAACTGCTATTTTTACTCAAAAAAGGTATCAATACAACTGGTTATGGATGTCCCGTATGAGAGCAAGGCCTGTGAAACACATAATTATACATGAAAGGACTAATGTTGGGCTGAGCGTGAGAAAAAGACTCACTGAGTCCCAAATACGTTTAAAAACAGTCACCATAAATTTAAAAGCATTCTATATTCTCAATGTTTTCGGGTGTGGACTCCCAGAACTCATCTTGACTTATTTTTAGTTGGTTTTTGCTAATTCACTCCCTTTTACACAAAAAGGTTCTATCGCCTTTGAAATAGATCTAGATCAAAATTCATAATTTATGTTTAGGAATATATATTTACTAGTGGTCCCTCTACAGAATTCAACCTTGGCTACGTCACAGGAACACACTGCTCTTGTTTGTGGTATGGTAATCAGGCGTAACTAAATATGTTTATTAGTTATAGAGAGCGCTTCAAATCCATGAACAGCAGAAGCAATACAAGTCATAGACTGAAAAACACTGTCCTTAAATGACAACACTAAAACAGAGGGAATATGGTTGTGTAAAAACTAATGGAAATAGCTAAGCATCCATATGGTGATGTGCAAAAATATGCAAAAGAGTAGCTATTGAATAATTAGGTGCAGGTGGCACAATTACATACTATAACAAGTTGCTATTGAACCATCGGGTGCAGGTGGCACAATTGCATACTAAAACAAGTTGCTAATGGACCATCATGTGCAGGTGACACAATTACATATTATAACAAGTAGCTATTGAAACATCAGGTGCAGGTGACACAATTACATACTATAACAAGTTGCTATTGAAACATCAGGTGCAGGTGGTGCTATGATATACATGAGCACTCAAGTAGCCTTGGGCATGTACTTCACGGAAAGAAGCGGTCGAGCCATGGGTCTGACAATGACGGTGACAGGACTGAGTCTTATAGTTGCTCCTCCTATAACCAGCCACCTGATGAGGGTGTTCGGGGTTCGTGGTACCGGTCTTCTACAGGCCGCCCTCTCACTCAACGGGCTGGTCGGGGCCTCTCTTTTGCGTCCCGTCGAGTGGTACATGAAGAAGGTTGGACACGAGACTGAAGAACAACAACAGACAGCCAACGGGAAGGACGGAGGTAAGTCGGTATGACACGAGTGTTTTTTAAATAGTGAATTACCCCTTGCCTCTGGAGTAATGGCATATTTTACTATCCATGTGGTATAAAACAGTGTTTCTACAAACATTTTAAAATTGCGGATTACGTAGTAAGTTTTCGATCGAAGCACAGGCAGACCACTCACCTGTCTACATGTCTGCCTACATACCTGTCCCTTTCTGAAGATAGAAATTTTATTAACGAACAAGTGTATCAAGCTGTAAAATACAGATTTTTTTGACATGGTTTCTTATGCACACTTCACATAATATTTGTGATATAAAGTATTGATGGCTTACTTTACATATCTTCTCAATCTCTTTAACTCTTTCAAGAAGACTAATATTAATTTTTTCCCTATGGTCCCATATGGCACTCTTCCACGCTGCAGACTACAGCTTGAGATCCACTAGTCTCAAGAAATTAAATATCCCCAACCTTTATAGTTGTTAAATATTGTAGTAGCTCTAATTTCTAGAGTAAATAGATAAGCTAGCTATTATCCATAGCCTCTATAATAATTAAATATGGCACTACATCTAGCTTCTAGATTCCCTAAATATCGTATTGTAACGCATTACACATAACTACAGACAAATGGGGTAACACTTACCCTCTGCCCTGTCAGACTTAAGCTCTGGCATCGTGAGCACTGACCACCTCTCGCCAACACACAGTTCCACAGACTAAATGGAACCGTCATGCTATAGCCAACTCTACAAGAGAGCCACGCCCCAAAGAAAACAACTGAAGGCAGTTCGACGCGCTTAGTTGTCGCTTCCTCCGCCAGAGCCATTCTCAAAGTTTCTAGTTCTATGAATGATCGGTAGAGTCCCCGATCCGTCCCCTCCTTTCTCCCTCCTATTCTCCCCGATTTCTGTGAACATGGCTGTACTTTTTCACTATTTAATGGAATGTTTTAATAGTATTGTCACTCATTGCACCATAGGTTAACTGAGGTGAGGATGACAGCTTAGGCTGTGACTTAATTGTATTTATCAAAATTCCTTATCGGTTTAACATGCGGGATTTCATCCAAAATGACTGATTTGGGCTTAATATTTATAATTGTCATATTTGAGATGGGTTTCTTTTTGGTATCTACGGGGTTATGTTGTAACCTCGTCCTAATTACTTTTAACTTACTTGGGGAAATTATTTTTTGGGGACTTTAACTTTGAGTGCGCATTTTGTCTCTATTTTTCGTATGAGTAGCGCATGTTAATTGTTTGCATTATTAATGTAATATTGATTGCCTTGGTTGCCTTGATCAGTCCAATGGGATGCTGATCGCCACTAATTTGTGTGATTTATTTATGACTCTATTTAGTGGCAATTCATTGATAAGCGGGGAACTTATATTATACGCTGTTGTATTTACTTTAAAATGCGTGCGAACTTTGTATTAGTTGCAAGATATTTTCTTGGTATTGTACTTTATACTACACCTCTCTATTATGTCCGAGCACGGGGTATTAGCTCGAGAGTCGAGCTGGCTCTATCATAATTTTGCTGTGTGATCATAAGAACCTTTGTAATTATTACGCCCCGAAAATTAGAGCCACTATAGGTGGGCCCACTTAATATGAATGTATTTATTTTAGGACGGTTGAGTCTATATCTAAATATATTTAGTAATGTAATGTCCTTGTTCAATACCCATGCGCTTGGCTTGGGGCTATCTTGTAAGCTTCATACTTTTATGGCACAGTCTATTATTGTTATTTATGAAACATTATATTAATGTTAAGGTCTCTGAGTTTGAGCATCCTATTCCATTTGGTTATTCATGAAATATTATACAGATATTAAAGTATTTGAATTTGAACATTATAGTCTATTTTGTAGTTCTTGGAAAGTTATGTTAATGTTAAGGTCACCGACTTAGAGCGATCTAATCTACCTTCATATTCAAGAGGTATCGTGTTTTCCGGCTTCTGCCAATCATGTCAACCTTAGAGTGTAATGTTACATAATGTTTAACTTCTAAAACCCCGACCTTACACAATATGATCAATATTCTTATGTTTATATTTTGTTATTGTTTCTTAACTATATCTCTTATAGCCAATAAATATTTTGTTACTCTCTAGTAACTGCTTGGCTTTTATTTATTGGAAAAAGAAGTTGGTTACAGTATTATCCATAGGTTTTAGAATAATTAAGTATCATTCTATCCCTAGCCTATAGAGTATTCAACTAAAATATTAGTCTTAGTCTCTAAATTAATTAAATGTTTTTTTATTATTTTTAGGCTCTAGAGTAAACGAAAGTAGGATAAAAATCTCTGAAGATAAATATTACGCGCCTGTTCGTCTCGAAGAAGCTGGAGAGAAATCGGAGATAAAATTAGAACTATCAGAAAATGGGAAAGAACAGGTTGAGAATGAATCGAACTTGGGTTCTAAAGAGAACGCAAGTATAAGGTTAGCAAATTAAACCATTATCAAGGCATCATATGAAGTGGAAAAACGAGAAATAACTTTTTACTTTTTCAAATTAAAAAAAATATTGTACCTTAACCGTAACATTTTTGGCCTCAAGATTATAATGAATACTTGTTTACATTTATGTAACTCAGAACATAAAAAAAATTGATTTTACAATTTTTGTCTGTCCCCATGTGTGTCTGTCTCTTGTCTAGATCCGAAACTGTTTGATGGATTTGGTTAAAACTTGATATTCAAATGTTATATGGCCATAACTTTAGATTTTTTAATTTATTTTGAGCCTAGCCCTTAAATTAAAGGTAGTTTATTGACCAGTGATTTTTGAAATTTGAAATTTTTTGGAAATGTTTATAACGATATTGTTTAAAATATAATTATACTTATGGAGAATTTGAATTGAAAAATAGCACCGTACTATTGATTTTGGGGCGGAAATTTATTTAAGTGTATTTTAGTATTAGATGATTTTTGAAAATTTAAAATTTTAGAAAATTGAAAATTGCTGTGCTGATTTTGTTTGAAATGGATATTTGAGGAGTGTTTTAAATGCCAAATAAAAATGTATTCAGGTCTTTGGTAAAAAAGTGGGGGGAAGGGGGGGATTCGTTCAAGGTTATCTAATGACAATTTTTTTGTAATATTTAAAAAATTGATCCAACACAGATCCAACACAGGGGTCGGTAACCAGTCGATTGCGATGGACCCGTGGATCATATAGCAATTTTCAATCGATCTCGCAAGAAAACTACATCGTAGTTAAAAGTTGATCTTAGGATCTTCTAAACTAGAAAATGTATAAAATCATTTCAATTTATTTATGATAGTAGCCAAAATAACATTGACAATTCATAATTAGTAATGTTAGTTTGTTTCCAGCTTAGTGGCTATTTGGCAATCAAAGAAAGAAAGGTGCAAATCATAGATATGTAGTTGCAAGTCTAGACTCTGACATTAACAGTAGAGCAAGCAATTGTTTGAAGATTAGTTTTGTTTAGAAATGTTGGTGCAGTGAGCCTGCTCCTTTTCCTAGGTAGCTTTTGGATTTAAGTATAGTGGTTTTCTTCAGCTTCGTTCAAAGTTTCGCATTTGCTGAGTAAGAAGAAAAAACTTTGACAAATGGTGAGTTAGTGGTTTAGAGAAAATTTTCTTATGAGGATGGAAGCGGAGACGATTCCAAGAAGCTTAATGTTTATGCATTATGTAGGGAAGATAGAGACTGCAAGGGAGATCAAGAAAGAGATGAGAGGAATAGATAATAGCAAATGTGCAAGTGAGAGGCGCAGAGTGGAAGAGAATACAGGAGGAAGAATGGTGGAAGTATAGAGGGAGATGAAGGCATTTTACTAAACAGACCCGGGCACAGGCTGTAAACAGTTCATGATGATGATGATGATGAATCGGCTGGCAATAAAAATATTTGAGATATCTAACGTGCACTTTCTAAACTGACTGATTATATCAACATACGAAAATTTCTATGAGCGAGTGTGAAAGGGTTTACCAATTTTGCCAGGAAAGGTATTTTCACTTGACTGATTTTTTGAGAAAAAAAAAAAGTGTAACTTTTATGTCTCAGCTCAGCCTCGGAAGGACAAATGAAGAGCTGCTATAATCAAAATGAGGCACTGGTATAGAAAACTGATATTAATAGCTGGAGGGTTCGTTGAGATGGCCACATGAAACCCCACATCTGCAGATGTTGGCACTTTCTTCACCAAGTGACGGCGGCTGCTCGGTTGGTATGACTCGATTTCAGGCTGACTTCATGGAATATTTCTAAAAATATGTTTACTGGTCAAGGTCAGCCCCTCAATTTTAAGAAAGCACCTTTTTCATTCCAGAGATGATGTGAACATAAACCAATCAAGCGCTGTGAAGACCAAATACCTCGAGAAGGAAGGGGCTCTCTCCCGTCTGGTCCAACTCCTCGACGTACACCTTCTAAAAGATAACACCTTCCTGGTCCTTGTAGTGGGGATTTCACTAGCGGCCAGCGCTGAGTACACCTTCACCTTCCTAGTCCCTCTGATCCTCGTGGACTTTAACTTCAGCGTGGATGAGACGGCCTACGTCATGTCCCTCATCGCCACCGGGGACCTCCTCACGAGGTTCCTCAGCCCCTTCTTCGCGGACTGGCTCAAGATGGATGCGAGGTCCATGTACGTCCTGGGTCTGCTCACCGTAGTCGCGTCTAGGAGCGGTGAGGGGCTAAGAACCCATCTTAGGGTTGATTAAGGACGTTGCTTACTTGTGACGTCACGGATAGTTGAGATAGGATTTGCCATGGTAATTTATTTAAACTTTATTCAGCAAGTTTTAAAGCTAAAGCATTTAAACAAACATAACTTCCTAACCAATTATAACAATAGTCTGCCGTTTTCACAAAATATTTTTTTTTGTATAAAATAGTTTTTTATAAATGCATTTTCTTAAAATCGTGCACTGCTCAAGTTATTTAGTTTGTTCACGAAGATGGCCTTTATAAATTCTCCTGGTAAGACTTAGTTTAAAAAATACCGTGGAAGCATATGCCTATCTAGACTAGGAAAAAAAAAAGAAGGTAATTTTGAAATACAGGTAGGTATGTTCCAGCAGGTGCAAATAGTAGAGTGAATGTTTATACTTTTTATTGAAAGGGAGTAAATGTTATCAGCATGTGAACTAGTGGCCTCACAGTCGATTTCTCACTCCCCCCCCCCCTCTTTACACGGACCTATTTCGACATTGACATATAAATTTCATAGTGCAAAGAGCTCTTAGGTGTGTTAAGTTAAGCTGCAATCCCATTTTCAAAAATAGCTTTGAAATTAAGTAGGCAACGTATTTAACCGGGAAATTAGTAGTTACAAAATTACGTTAGAACAAGAAAAGTATCAAAATTCGCTTTTTTATATTCTTCATTCAACCACAGATAAATTGGGAATAGTTAAAGTTTTGTTCACTTCATAAAAAAAAAATTCTTTCAATTGTAATTGCTAAAACTGTTTTACGGCCTCTGTTCCACTATTTTATAAATAAAATACAATAAGCTCTACCATGATGCGATGTCTGGTTCGACCTGTAAATTATGTTTTGTGTGCTATCCGTTGAGAGAAAAAAGGGTTTAAGGGCACCATCTGCTTGAAGGGAAAGATTATCGCACTGCCATCTAAATATTCTTGTATGAATGGCAAATATGATGCTTTAAAACTTTTAAACAATGATCAGTTATGCTAGAAATTTCTGTTGTAATGCTGTTCAAAATGGATTTTATTTGTTTGCGGAAAGCTAGATAATTTTTTCGAATAATTTATTTAGATTTCAGAACTGTGACATTTCATGTGAAACGTCATTTAGAGTGAGTTAGTTTTACCTTGTAATATTTTTTTTTAAAACTTGACGCTCATATAATGTAAGGTTTTTAATCCTATGTTTCCCAAACATTCAGTTGCATACTCCTTTCGAGGCCATAGCTTAATCAACATAATGGTTTATGAAAGTCCTTGACATTGCTTAAAAATATCTGTTTAATTATAATTTATTCATAAAATCAAGAATCATAGGAAAATAAGCTAAATTTGCTCTTTCTTCTAGCTATTGAGTTATCCTTCTTCGGTGGCTGCGTGGTCTAAAGTGTCACTCTCGCAATAAACTAGACTGCCAATGACAGGAAGAAAGTTTGAACTCTAGTGGGGTGCATTAAGGGTGTTTTTTCATCAATTATTTTTCTTTCTCCTCCACGCAAATGCGGATACATTTACTTTAAATTCAACACTCCTCATCCCTAATTCATTAGTGTAATTAGTACATATACGTATAACCTTAACATATAATTAGACGTGGTGTTAACAAAACTATTGAGTTCTTAAGACTTTAAAATTTGATAAAGATCGGATTAGTATTTTTACTTGTACATGAGGTATGGGCTGATTTTAGTAGGAAGAAAAGTTTCTGTTAATAAAACAATTTTAATATTATAAATCATTAATTCATGTTATCTGCGCCATCCACTTTGCTAGATATTACCAATAGCTATAACGTAACACAAATGATAAGGTAAAATACTATTAATGTTGATCACAAAGAAATATGTTTGAGTTTTCTAAACTATTCATGCAAAAGGTTTTAGAAAGTAATAATAAATCTCATTAAGAGAGTGAAGATATAGCATTTCAACTCATATTTAAAGGTTTGATTGACTAGAAAACCATGCCTGTATTTAAAGACATGTTACCATTAGGAAACACCTTGCAATTTGAAGGGAGATAGGATAACACATAGAAGAACTAGACATTATTTACCTTTTTCTCCTGTTTTTATGGACACACTGTAGACTTACTTTGATTAAAAAATGTTTAATAAAGCTCTGTGGTACGTTGTGTATCCCGGTTTATTAAACATTGCAAAAGATACATGTTGATATCTTTCACCTCTTTTTTAGCGTGAGAGATACTTTCACTTTTATTTTAGCGTGAGAGATACTTTCACCTCTATTTTAGCATGGGGGATATTTAGAAACATCAAACCACTTCTTAAACGTCGTGGGTTTCTCGAAGGCTCTAACGTGTTTTGGCTCTTCGGTGGTTGAATGGTCTAAGTGATCACTTTCGCAATAAACTGGACTATCGAAGACGGGGAGAGTGGGGTTTTAATCCCAGTTGGATGTATTGAGGGTGGTTTTGTAAATGTTTTTCCACTCTAACTCCCCACGAATGCGGGTACACTTTCTCTTCCTCGTTAGTTTAAATTAGTACATATGATTAGGCCTATATTTCAAGCGGGTGGTGAGACGTGGTGCCAAAAAAGAGAATCCAGCACTCCAGTAGACTTGCTGTAGAAACATCAATCACACACACCGGACAATGTTGCAGTGATCCTGTTCCGGACAGAGTTCCACGCGATGATGGCAGTGGGGCTGTTCCTAGGGATGGGTAAAGGAGTGAGGACGGTCTACATGAACCTGGTGGTCCCCACCTACGTGCCTATGGACAAAATAGCGTCGGCCCTGGCTTTCCAGAACCTGGGCATTGGCGTCATCACCCTCCTCATCTCGCCGCTTATAGGTGGGGGCTGTGTGTCTCTCGGTCTCGGACCCAGGTTGGAGGCTGTTCCCTATCAATGAGTGATCTGGAGACTAGTTGCTGTGTTTGACCTAGAATTAGGCTAGGGTTATCTGCTATCACTTATACTGAAGCATAGGATATCCAATAATATTATTACTAGTACATCTAATATTATAATTGATCTATTAATAATAACCCACCTAACTGATAGAGTGTTCTAAGGCGTCATTGTCACGTTATACTGGCCCGCTTATGGCGTGGAGATAGGGATTTGAGTCTAAGTCCGATATACTGAAGGTTTTTTTCCCTAAAATTGTTCCCCACTCTCCTTCCACTCAAATGCAGTTATATTACCTCTAAAAATTTTCTTACTCATCCATACGGCATTAGAGTAGTTATCATGTGTATAACCTGAACAATTAGTAAGATGTGGTGATAAAGAAAAGAAGATATTAATATTGACACCATTATATCAGTACACACAGAAAGTGGAAATTGTAGTTACATAGTACTGATGTGTCCTTCATCGTAGAGTGACGGAAGATGACTCTGAGCCTAGGACGAATCCTAGATAGTTTATTGGTAGAGGATTGTTAAGATACGTCAAGGGTCATGGATTCAGTTATTGTTTGTAGGTGGAATTCCATTTGGAGGGGGNGGAAACAAGTTATTTCCAGAGGGGGAATTCACCCCGTTCCTATATTAATTATTGATTTTAGTTTGTACATTTTTTAAAAACTTTTGTGTTACTAACAAAAGAAAAACAATGCACAAAAATGAATCCGTAACTTAATAGAACACTTAATGCTACGCACATGATGAAGTATTTTAATGGAACTTTATTTACTGCATGACATGTTTTGTGGGCCAAGTTTAGTTTCAGTACCAAAATAATAGATTCAATGAAGTTTCCAAACACTTCAAAACAGACAAGAATGGCCCGAAGTAGTGATATAATTGTGACAAATGTCAGTAAGTCCCTATGTAAGAAACCCTAGCTAGTGGGCTGGTCATGCACTGTTCATTAGTAGGGGTAGGAGTTTAATTGCTTGTCATTCATATTTTATTTATTATATGTTTTATATTTTACACTTTTTCTAGACTTGTGAATCTGTATATTGGGCTGGGGCCCTTAGAAGTCCCGGAACTCTTACCATGGTATCAATAGTCACCCCCCTACCTCCATCGTGGCAGGCCCGGGTTTAGGTGGTAATTATTCTTGCTATTTGAAGACCATAGCCTACCTTCTAATGCTTATGTTTCCCATCAAATAAAATATCTGTTATCTTACTTACTCAAATTTTCTTCCCAGGTATGTTAAGAGATGTCAGTGGGAACTACACCCTATCCGTTGTGATTTTGAATCTCTCCACTCTTCTGGTCATCTTCGTCCTCGTTGTCGATAGAGCTTTTGCAAGGAGAAAACAACGTAGCACTGCCCCACACGCAAAATAGATATACCAGTTATTAGAACAATTTTGTAGAATTTAGAAAAAATATACACTTTGGGACAGAAAAATAGGGTAGTAAGAACGTATCTAGAGGCAATTTTTGCAGGATGGTTGGCAGGCCTTGCGCTCCAATGTAGGCAGTTTAAAAATATTTGTTATTTAATCTTAAACTATCTTTTTTTTTACCAGCAATTGAAAACTGTGCTAGGTGCAAAATATATTTATTCAAAGGTGGTGTGTTTTGATTACAGTCGGCAATTTCAATGGCATGTGGCATCACGAATCATATGGCATTAATTTGTTCGTTTAAGGACGCCATTAACTGAAGGGAATATTTTTTACACTACATTGATTCTTACAAGAATAGACGTTTTGAAGATTCACAACCACTAAAACAATCCTTAGTTATCTTATAACTTTTTAGTGTGAGCTATATTTTTAACCATTTATTTGATCTCAAAACTGTGACATTTAATGTAAAACATCATTAGTATGAGCTATTTAGTTTTTGGTAAATTTTAATAAAACTCAATATGCTGGGTTTTAAATGTTATAAAGACATGTTGTTACCTATACCCTCTATTTTAGCCTGAGGTATGTTAATGCAATGCGTCTCAGCGCTACGATTAGCAGCCTCTTTTGAAAAAATGAAAACAGCCGTTTTCATGCCTCATTGTTAAGGTAATGAGTAATCTTTCTTAGAAATTGCATCCTATATAGGCGTCTCTTGACCAGTTTTTCCGTTGTTTATAAACTGAATTAGATATACACTATTTTATTAAAGTGTTATTTACTATTATTATTAACTTAATCGCGTCCCATTGAACTTGGTTTTAAAACCGAAGAGGAATATAAAATTAAAAATTATATTTATAGCTACTTTATGGTGACTCATACGCCCCAGTATATCCAAGAGCTATCTTGATTACTGTTAGGTATCCTTGTAATATATGTCGATATATATTCCATTGAAGTACATAATGACACACCTTGTGGGATTTAAACCAAGGACTCATAACGAGGGTCTACATTCTTTGTCATTCAAACACGTAATCACTTCTCTGTGTGGTTTGTTTGGATCATTTAAATCACAGATTAATAGTGTGTCAAACTTAAATAGTGGTGTAAGTAGGTTTGTGAAATAGAGGTGAGGAGGGATTTAGAAACAGAAATGGAGGAAAAGGAGAAGGGAGGTGGACTTTTAAGGACAAGGATTTTTTTAAAATTAATAATATGGCTTTAAAAGCTACGTAGAGGAAGTTTAATTTAGTTTTAAAATGTTTACCTAAGTTGATTGACACCGATAGTAATTCACATCATCTGATAAGTCTTAACTACATTTTATTTCCTCTTCAGGATTCAGTACAGTCATACACCAATTTCACGGTATAGTGACTTAAAATAACGTTTAATACTTATATAAAATGATTATGGAAAGAAATATTAAGAAGTGTTATACTAAAAATTTATTTTAAAATACAAAGTGGATCCAGGCTCAGTATTGGGAATGAATACAGTAGATTATGGTAGGAAGAAAACTGTAGAAAAACATTTTATTTGTGGTCACCATTGATAAAAATTTCACTTTATTATTATAATTTATATTATTATATTTTAGCCATAAAAAGTTATAGCCTAACTGCAGCTAGCATGATTTTTACATAATGCGCATTTTAAATTATTGTTTGAGTAGCATTTATAATTACTGCCAATAAAGACCTTTGCTTTTAAAATCAGGCTGTACATTTACAAACAAAACTGTAAGCTAGAAATATTAATATTAAATTCAATGTTCACTATTAGAAAAGGCATCATATTTCTAAAAGTGGCGTAGAAAGAGGTATTTTAAGGGGGTGTTGAGGGCCTCCTTTAGTTTGTGGGCTCCCCAGGAAGCGCATATATATATGCAGATACAACAAAATACAAGGAGAGTGGGAGGAATATGAGGTATAAGAGGGGAAGGAAAGTAGACAGTGACCTGATAATCATCCTCACAAGTACAAAAAATTAAGTATTTAAATTATAAATTATCCACAAACTCATAGTACTAGACCACGAAAACCCTTTGTAAGGAGCTGTTCTATATTCCTAACCTATATTTAAAAAAATATTTCTTGCCCCAGACAATTTTAGTTTTTAAGGCCTACCCTAATTTATACTCTGAGCCACGTCACTGGTACTTAATTTGGTGTTGTATTTATTCAACGCTGTATTTTCCATATATAACAAAATTAGTTGAAATAACCTGTTTTTCAACTTTGGAATGCTTGGGTAGTCTTAGTATTCCATTGACGTTTTTGAAATAATATTATTCATCAGTTCCAGAATGGGTCTAGTATAGCCTAGCTAGATGTAAAAGTTGGTTTTACAGTTGGGCAATAAGTATGTTTTCTCAATGATTTCTCTGGAGTCTTCCAAACAGGGACAAAATAAAACAAAATAACGTCTATAATGAACTTAATAATGGTTTCGATTATATAAGTAGCATACTAATTTTTACATGTTATTATTTTTATGAATATAAGTGGCACATGGACAAATGGACACATGAACACATGGATAAAATTATAATATGTCAGCGATAGAATGGACAAATAAGTGTGTACATATAATACTAATTTATACATATATTATAATAATGTATATATGATCATTTATACATATACTACTATAGTAATTTATATACTATCATTTATACATTTACTACTATAGTAATTTATATACTATCATTTATATATATTATTTATATATTAAACTTGTAATAATTTATAATTAAGTGATTACATGAGCAAATTATATATATATATATATGTGTGTGTGTGTGTGTGTGATAACATGGACAAATAAGTTTATATTTACAAACATATATTAGTAATAAAATGTAAAAATACTTATGTATATATAAATAAATAGTGACAACATGGATATATAAATGTTACTTTATAAATTATAGGATTATTACTAAATATTATACTAAGCACATTACTCTAGTGACAGGAGACTTAATAGGCTTCCAATAAGATCATCTTTAAAAATAGTTTCTTCATACTCTTCCCAAAGCAAATACACATTATAATATTTATAAATTATACTAATTTTAAAGATTGATACCGACACCAGTGGGCATGCAGGAAAAGCCTTCAGTCTCGTGTGTTTTGCTAGTAGGTTGGGGTTATAACCCTGGCCAGGTGGACTGAGGTATTTAAATAAAGGGTTTTTGGGGATATGCTAAAGTAATTTTTTAAATGCGAAGAGAAATTGAAGCGAAGCTTGAAACATCGAAGTTGGAACCAATGTCAAAGATAATAATTTTGATTCTGTCACATACCACTGCTTTTAATTTATAAACTTTCAATTAAATGCATCTATGTAAAGAGAAATATTTAAAGAAAAAATAAACCATACTATATCATTTTATACTTAAATGCATATATGAATTTATCAAAGCTTACTTTGTAGAGGTCGTTCAATCACGAGTCGTTGTTAAAATACTGTTTATTAGCTACTCTAAAAATGGCTAAATGTTGAAATACGTCATATTTATTAAGTTATTACATATATCTTCATAATATCTTGAAGCTTTCTTTTTCTTTCGAAACGTTTCAAATAAGCGAAGGATATTGTGGGTGTCAAAGTCGAAGCTAGGGAGAATTGATGTTCGGCTTTGAAATTTTAAAGCTTCACTCACACATCTAGAATGGCTAGCTCCTCTTAACTGATTAGGTGGCCTCAAGTTCTAAGGCGTCACTCTCGTGAATCTTGGGAAATTGGGGATCGAATACCGATCGGGTGTACTGGTGGTGGTTTTTACAAAATGGTTCCCCAAAGTATGTATATAGCTTGAACATGTAATAAGACACGGTGCTAAAATAAATTTACATCTTCCTATCCACGCAAATGAGAGTACACTCAATCAAAACTATACCTACCCTTCTACTACTTCATTGATGTAAGCGGTTAGAGGATCACAACACACATTCTCAAGTAACTTTCTTGCACATAGTTTTCTAATCAAACATTACATAATCCTTTCTTCCTTTGTCATTTGAATACACGGGTCCATGCCAAACCAGCTCACAGTTTAGTATAATGTGGCATCAAGGTTCTTCCGATGAAATACTTTTTATCTCAGTTAAACACACAAGCAGTAACTACACGGCTGAATGTTCTTGTTTCCCCACGCGTGCTTGGAACATTGAATTGATACAGTTACTCGCTATTCCAGTTTTTCAACTTGATGCCAACTAGTGGCTTGTGTTGTTTTTTTTGTTTCAAAAGTATGCTCTGTCAAGACGATATATACCTAATATGTTTGTAGCTTGTCAACTTACTTGGCCTAACAATATTTGCTTACATCCGAAATTAACGGAAAGTGATATTAAATGTCGGGGGTAAATTGTTCTACAAAACTTGCACACATTTAGGACCGTTAGAAGGTTTTAAGTACTCAATAATAACTCTAAGTTAAAAAAAACAACTATAATGCCAAAAAAACAGAAATTAAAGGAAGGTTCTCATGGTTCGACTTTCAAACGTGTCTCTGGTTCAACCCCTGTGGATGACAGCAACGATAAGTACAAGCTAGTCCCGCCAGATGGAGGCTGGGGATGGGTCATTGTCTTCGCAGCTTCTATATGCAACGTAAGAAATAGTTAATAAACTGTATGCGATATATGTATATTAGGCATAACATATTAATACCCGTTCGGAATGTCCGTATTTAATCACACTAATGGGGGAAGGGTAAAGAAGATAGAACTTTAGAAGAAATGTACTAGAATTCGCGCTTGTGTATGCGCAAAGGGAAGAGGCTATTGGTGAACCATTTTGGGAAAAGCACAATCAGTACATTTATCTCGAATTTGAACCTTGGTTTCCCTGTCACCAGGAACATGAAATCAGATGAGTTTATGAGTTTAGACGTTTAGTTTAGAGAACCCATCGATGCTTGTATTCAGTTAATTAGCATACATTTTACCCGCATCTGTGTGCACGCGGACTAAACTTCAAGCTCATATCGTAATATAGTTGGATAGTGATGGGTTGGCTGGGATTAGAAACCAGACTGTCTTTAATGAAGATGCTTTTCCCTGAATGATTTCCCACTCTCGCTCTACGGAGATTCTGGTACATTTACTTTAAATTTTACCTTTCTTATTCGACTTTTCTTAGTAGTGATGTGGATATCCCGTACGGGTACTGACACAAGGTTAATAAAATACTGTTTCCATAAATGACACATGACTTACAAACTAGCTTAGCCTAGGATAATAACACTCGACACTTAACACCCAACCTTAGTAGCAAGAAATTAATTTCTGGGTAATAGGACAGAGCCATAGATAAATATTAAATAATTTCAAGCGATTCCTTGTTTCAATAAAAACATTCTGGTATAGAAGTCAGTTTCCATAAGAATTCATTCACTAGATATCTATTAATTTGTATTCATAGACAAATTTTTATTTTTTTGAACTTACCCTCCTCAGTGGCGTAGTTATCTAACGTGCTAGTTTAGTGTTGAGCTAGACTGCCAAGGATGGAGAGATCGAGTTTGAATCTCGCTTGGGTGAACTGGGGTGGTTTTTGATTAATGGTTTTCCACTCTCACTCCACACAAATGCGGGTTTACTTCCTCTATATTCAACCGTCCCAATTCTGGATCTATTAGTGTAATTAGTACTTAATAACCCTAACGGGTAGTAAGACGCGATGCTAAGTATTATTATTTTTTGAACTTGTAGTATGATTTCAATGGAGTTGTCAAACTATACATGTTAAAACCTAGAAATAGTTGATAAAGCATTAAAAATGTGTTCATGGTTGGCAAAAATTTCTAAAGAATAATTTACAACTAATTTTGCTACACATTTGATAAATACTTAAATATAGTTTATATTTGTTGACAATAAATATATCCATGACATTTGCAACAATAGTGGTAAAAATTGGTGATTTATTTTGTCTGTTGTTCTAAATAATAATGTAATAAACAATCATGATAAAAATACAGATCTATGCCTATAATTTTAAGTATGATTAATTTAAATGGGCCACACTAAATAAATAAATTGCAGATTATTTTCAAAAAATCAGAGATATATTCAATTTTAAAAGATTAAATTTAATAAATAAGTAGACCTAACTTTTAATGTATTTACTATATTTTATTGTTGTTCACAAGGTAAGTAATTTATTGCCTAGGCTGCCTACCATTAAAAACACAAATGGCCCCCATAATTTTCACCTGGCTCTAACATATAACTTATATAAACTAATCCAAACATGAACAAATTAACTTTGACTGACTTAAATGGAGCTTAGTCAAGCTTAGGAAACTTTTAAGTCAATAAGATAATATGTCTCTCACGCCCTTCAACAGATATGTAGGTAATAATACTCATAACAATGGAAATATTAGTCTCTTGAGTCCACAGTAAACTATTTCATAAATATTTAATTTTCAAAATGGTATTTTTTAAATTTATATTTACATTTAATATAGTTTTAACTTTGATTTCTTTTAGTATTTAAAGTTTATTGAGTTAAGATTGACTAATAAACTTACTCTCCAGACATTGACCATATACTAGTGAAAACCTTTCTTTACATAAGTATATATATTTACGTCTTCATTACCTTAAATTCAACCTAAACCATTTATTATTGTAGCTGTTGTAGGATTTCCGCAGAAAGAGAAATACATATTCCCATATTTTTACCAGCTTTGCATTAATTTATTTCAAAATATTATGATGATTTCACGTAAATTACAATTTTCAAAGAAATTGAGCTAAATGACAAAATAGAAAATGCAAGAAAACCATAGGTTATCACTATTTTATAAATGTTTTAAATCATAAGCCTATTGTCACAGTTTTAATGAAAATTCTTGACCAATGCATGTAAATACATCGCTAGAAAATTAATGTAGGCCTATATGAACCATCAAAGTTGCAAAGTTAGCTCCATATCTCACCTAGAGAAAGAACTACCATGTCAGGTAAAGTTAGAGCTCTGTATTTAAAGTAAAGTAGTGCCCTGTATAATAAAAACACAGACAACGATTGCAAGACACATGCCGGCAAGAACGGCTTGTGATTACTAAATTAATTAAATAGTATTAAGTTTAAATATAATGCACCAGAAAATCATAGTTGAAACACGTCTGCTATAAATAGATTATCGCAATATTAATACAAATAACGGGTTCTACTTTAATTTATGTACAGTACATTGTGCATTGTACTTGTTTCTTAAATACGTTACTTGCATACCCATACTTTCTCACCCTTCTAATTAAAACTAAGCTATTTTCTTATAGCTCGGGAACTGGGAGGTATCGTCCTTATTCTTATGTATTGATATACTATCTATAAAAGATTAATAGATAAAAGGAATCCCAAAACATCTATGTAAAAAATGTACATTAAATTAAGTTAAATATTTGAAACAAACAGTACCCAGCCGATATGAATTGCAACAAACTTAGTTAATAAACGAACGGATTCCAAGGAAAACGCATTATCTGCCAAAGATCGATCATAAGATAAGTGAAACAAAATGATGTACACTATTATATACAACCATAGTGGAAATAAGAGTATCACATTTCACCAAATACACTGAATGAAAGTTGCTGTTAAAAAATCCCGTTTCACCAACTAGTATAATGGTTCATAGAGTTCAGAAGATTTTACTTATTCTTTAACCACTTGCACTTGCTTAGGCACAGGTTTTGCTCTAGATTTCTAACTATGTAATCGCTAAACAAGGCCCATCCCCTTTTCAATAGGAATCATGTTTTGTGATTCGCTCATTTTTAGGGTGTTTTAATATCTTATACAACATTGTAACTTTCTACCATACCAAGGAGTAGTTTATTCTTTATATTATTTTAGAAAATGTGGAGAGCTATCCCCATTTCCTGGAACTTAATTTTGGGACTATCATTCAATTATTTTTCTCGTTATCTGCGTCAGAAATGTATTAGGTATGTAGATTTTTAGCTACTCATTTCCTAAACCCCCATTTTAAAAACACAATTTCTTAAAACTTGGAAACTGACGGTTTTATAAAATAGTATTTCAGAATTTTTTAACGTTAATAGTCATACAAGGCTTATAGCCCGAACGCCCACTGTGCTAAATAAAAGAGGAGAATAGTCCTAGAATTTTTCAATTTTTTTTTCGTATCTCAAACAGTGCTGCTGATATATATAGATTTTAGATACACGCTTATGTCAAGTAAGTATTCTCTAAGTAATTTACCATAAAATGATATAAGCTCTTTTTTGTAATGTTAAATTGTGAGCAGAAGAATTTTAATCAACACTGTTAAAGAAAATTTTGATAATTAAATATTTTTTAAATCATTAGTTCTAAGTTTGGATCTATAGTTACAAAAAATCCCACGAGAACATTATTAAATTTCTAGATACCAAGTTTTAGCTAGATAGGTAAAATGGTTGGGGCTTTAGGTCGATGGATAGACAAACAGAAAAACAGACAAACATACAGACTGAGATAAAATAAAATTTCGGATTAAAGGGCATGAAACTTCCACATCCATCAGCATCTCTAATTTTGTTATTTTGACGATAATAATCTCCCATGGGTTGTGAGAAAGTAATAACTACAAAAATATGTTTTTATTACTTAAACAATGAAATCTCAATAACTTTATCAGATTTCTTTCACGAATCGGGGCTATTTTTGTTTGACATATAAACATCAGTAACCACCAAATTAAATTTAAATTTAAATTGTAGATGGTTTATTATGAATCCTTAAAAATAAATTAAGCAAAAGTTGAGTGGCCATATATTGCCTGTAAAAATAATTTGGTGTAAAACTTTCCTTAGTTGACAATGTATTTTTTTTAAATGTTTCATCATTGTTGTTATAAATACAATAATAGGTCTAACTCAATTTCAATACTGATTATGACACCATTTCCTCTTCTAAGGGCCGGTCTTATGATTACCGGATAAATATTGCTATTGGTAGGTTAAAGTTATCTAACAGATAAATGTTATCAGCCACTTTAATGTTTTAATACATGTATTTTTATTCATAACACCAACGGTTGGTACTGTTTTTACTGGTGCGCGCATGCGTATAAGCCTTGCTGATAATTCTGCAACCTAGCGAGCACAGATCAAGTTAACAGGAGTGGTAAGGACGCTCAACATTTGTTAAATAATGGCGGCTAAGCAATTGCGAGGAAACAGATGGTATCACATGCTATACTTTTATCTAGGGTCACGTGGATGCAGAAACAAAATTGTCTTGCAAGTACTAATTTCGGTGTCTGCCAAAATGTGGGCAATAATTTGGTACAAACTTTACAAAATTTCATTTATTGTACTCATATTTTGATAATTTGTTCTTATATAAATGTTCTAACTTTATATAGCTAGAGTCCGGGCCTGCGCTTACTAAACACGTGAACCAAGATTTTAACCTAAAAACATAATCTGATAGGCTAAACCAAGCGTCACTATGGCAACAACCATTTTAACTTTCAGATAAAAGTTATCAGGTACTTAGACCTCCTGATAGATATGTGGTGGATAAATTACATTTTATCTGCCAGATAAATGCTATCTGGCAGTCACAAGACGCACTTTTAACCTATCCACCAGATATACATATTTATCTACCAGATTAATATTTATCGAGGAGTCATAAGACCGGCAGAACATACCACAACTAATAGTAAACAACACACCAGTCCATCTAGAAATGCGAATATGTTCTGAGGGTCATCATTAATGGTCCTACATGGCTACATCACAGAAAGTGCTTGCCATTATTGCATGTGCAAAGCCGTCCGCCAAACTCCTGTGCAACTTGTACACGCATGCTTGAATAGCTTTAATCTCTAGGCGCTGTACGCCGAAACTTTGAACAGAATTTAATGGTATTAGCATAGTTTTACGGATATAAGTACATAGGGATTTTTTATTACTTTTGGTTCAAAGAAGTTACATGTGCAGTTTGGGCTATGATTAAAATTTATTTGTAGTAGAAAAATTACAATTTGAACCATGCCTAAGTCATTGTGTTAATCCACACTAGCTTCAGATTGAAAATAATCACCTTACATTTACATTTTATTGATATATTCCAATAAACTAATGCCTTATACACCACCATGTACATGATAGGTCAGGAATTCCAACCGGCTAGCAGACGACGCTTGACCATTGTTTTACTATACAAAGATTAAGGTAAAAGAAAAGTATCTTACTATCCTCCTTCAATGCCATTTATTTGAGTGTATAAAGAGGTATAGGAAATATAACCCTGTTACAACACTTAGAAGCAGTGGCAGCTCGTAGCTAAAATTAACGTGGGTGTTGCTCCAGAAATTTTTTAACCTTTGTTTTAAAATTGTGTAAAAGCAA
This sequence comes from Timema douglasi, assembly GCA_901482245.1. Classification (NCBI taxonomy): domain Eukaryota; kingdom Metazoa; phylum Arthropoda; class Insecta; order Phasmatodea; family Timematidae; genus Timema; species Timema douglasi. The sequence continues at coordinate 79,149 of CABEEJ010000801.1, forward strand.
AAAAAATAAAAATAAAAAAAATGCATGAATAGAAAAATTATTCAGGAACTTGATAAAAACAAAAAAAACATTTTTTACTTACTTTAACTTAGATTTTTACAGTTCAAGCTTGATCTATTTATTTAAAAATGAAATCCATTCTGGTTTTAATTTAAACAAAAAATATAATAATTTTCTCCTTGATCTCTGGATGACAATTGAGGAAATTTTTCTCCAATGAAAGTACTGCAAGCACATTTAGTCTTTCTGTTAAATAAATGAACCGAAAAAAATAATGAATCAAATAGAATAGCTGGAAGCAGAATAATAATCTAATTCTACACTCTTCTACACTTTATCACATCCAAGAATATGGTACACAGTTTTTAAGCACAACACACTCTGAGTAAAAAAAACTTCCTTCCACCATCATGCCAGAGACAGCCCTACGAGATCAACAATGCTCTCTCTACCTGTCAATCCCGCCTTCCTCCCCGACCCTCCTATGTGCACATGCACACAACCGTCAAACACCACGTCACTGGCACTGTGAAGCGCACAGTTCCATACAAAGATTTTTGTATCTTTTTCATAAACTGGGGGATGGCTACTGAAGTACTGACACTAATCTTAAGGAATATATATTGTACTACAACAATAAAGGAAGCATTAAAGAAAAAACGAATCATTATATTATATTCTATTGATAATATAAAGTGGAAATAGGGGGTGCTGCAGTGCCTATACACGATCCGCCACTGCTCAGAAGAAAAAGAGATTGTTTGGCTCACCACTCCGGTCCCAGTTGACCTCGTCTTGGCCGTGCTCCGCTCCGCTCAACTCCACAAACACGTCCCAGCACTAGCAACATCGAACTGACTTGAGAGGCCTGGCTTCATTCCTCACTGCGCCCAAGAAAAAAGAAGAAGGACGATATGTTCAGCTTGGGTGTGCGTCACCGACAGTGTTGAAATACTATCGGAATATTGTTGAGTACGCTGTTTGAAATAAGCGTAGACAATTGGAGTATATTCTGGAAGGTTGCTACCTCTTACCCCTCTACCCCTCCTTTGTTCCTTGCCTTGAGATAACATGGCTTCATTTGTCTGGTATATATTTAGCATCGTTCTGTAATGCCGGCACACATTACTCAGCGATCACTAGGTGAGATACCTTGTTGCTAGAAGAGGTTTACGCCGATACTATAAAAATTCTGTTTGGCTTGAATTATTCAAAATTTCTCTTCAGAATTTCATATTTAAATACTTATTAATTAACTGTACCTTGTCTGTTTTAAATTGCTTGCGGGTCATGGATAATATGTATATTTTTGCTAAGCTTGACCGAATGATTTAATTAAACGTCACTTTGTGATCTATTGAGGGAACTATTTTATTTATTAAATGTAACTTTTGCTCCTTCCGCTTCACGGATGATCTTATAACTGGGAACGTCACCATTTTAGGTCTTTTATTCACTCTTGTAGTGTTATACTTTTCTCTGCTGATGTACATTTAAATGGTTATATCTCTAGTTGTTTATTGGAAGTTAATTGATTAGTGTTACTATTTGCAGATTATTTGATGTTGGTTAAATGTAGGGCTGCTATCCTGCAGGTTTGCTCACTAATATTGGTTTTAAATTTAACGTAAATGCAGCCAGTTGTGGCATATATTTGAAAATTGAATTTTTTTTGTTTATATTACGCCCAATTACGGCCTGAGAGATATATGTTGTTAAAATTCTTTCCTCACTATTTGAGAATCGCCGGGGTGGCGTGTAAATTCCTTTAACATATTTAGTGCTTTATTGCTACTTTTTTTAGAATGTGTACGAAGGTCAATCTAACTTATGATTGTAAGATTTATTTTAAATCGCCGTTTAAGAACATGGGGAGAAGTCCCGTGTGCTCCATAAATTATGATTTTATAATTGTTATTTTCAATTCATTAGCCTAGCGCTATTCATGTCTAACTCAATCTTAGAGCTTTTCTTGCTATGTTTTTTTTAAAAATAAAATAAACTATCTTGTGACCAACCCGTATATTATTATTGGGTGATAATAATGGGGTGGGTTACAGAAATAATGGTTTGAAGGGTGAACAGGATAATATTGTTTAATCAGTTCCAGAGGAAACTTTGTGGCCGCTAGAAATATGTTCACTAGGCAGAAAACTACAAGCAGGCTAGTGATACTTACTAGGTGGCAAAAATAATATTTCTTATTCATTGTTAGACCTATTTTTATTTATTTCCTTCACACATTAATATTCGTCTGGGCTTACATTGAGGGTGTGTGTAGAATTTATGAGCACTGTACTCACATTTGCGTAGAAGAAGAGTGGGAAGCCACCGATGCGAGTGGGCTTTTTATTGATCAATATATAAATTAAACACCTTAACCATCAAAGTTAAAAGGGGAATAGTTAGTTTTCTTCTCCATTTCAATAACAATAATGGTTTTCACTTTATCATCCATCTATGCCTTATTTTGTTAGAATAATTCTTTGCTCAGTAAATATGACCACCCGAATTAAATTTATCAATTCATAGTGCCAAACTCAAACCCACTAAAAAGTTATTTCTATTGGGATGTTTCAGAGCGTAGTCCAATGCCCTACGACCGTATTTCCTCTTCTGTACCAAGGCACTATGGAGGATGCTGGGCTCTCTGGAACAGATAAATCTATCATCGTCAATTTGAGCCTTGGATTGCTGTACATATTTGGTAAGTGATAATTATGCCCATATGTTCTCGTATTTATAACAACGCATCCAACTAAGAGCTTGACTAAAGTTTGGCCTACACCTGTCCGTATCGCATCATATCACATTTCCACTTATTTACATGGATGGGCTGGAGAGTAAGAATATAACATGTAGAGAAAATGTACCATTATTCGTGTGAAGGGTGGGGAGCCATATATGATAAGCCCCCTCATACATTCGGTTGAGATTGAAACTCCGACTTCCCCATTACCTTCTAACAAGACCAGACGAGACTGACGCATGCGTATCGATGAGGTTTTCTACCTGGTTCGCTTCCATCTGTTTAAAGGGTTCTTCAACTCCATCCCACTAAAGAAGTACGGTTGCCGGGCAACAACAGTGGCTGGGATGGTGATCTCCTCCTTGGGCTGGTTCCTGTGTGCCTACTCAACATCTTTCTGGCACTTCATCCTCTCCTACAGCATTACCACAGGTAGAAAACAGTTCCATTTCCCATTATTGAATCACCTCTGCCATGCGCACTCTCAAGATTCAGAAGTGACTGAACAGTGAAATGTTAGAAGACATAATTTCACCAACAAATATGACTACGACGGGTTATGCGTATCTGTGAGACAATTAATAAAACACGAAAAAAGTGAGGGAATTTGGTTTAACAGGGCAAAGTCAGGGAGAAGTCTGGCAAATGTTTAAAAATCACTAGAATCTCTAATATTTTTGTAATAACGTTGAAAACACAAAACAGAAGAGCATTCATGAGCCAAATACTAATCAACCTCTTATAATATTCAGAGTAGCATTAGCTTATATTAATGCTCAAATTGTAAGACCATCCATGATCTAAAATCTGTAGAGAATATTTAAATAAAAAAATAAACTATTTGTTTTATCTACAATTCATGTGCTATTGGTAGGAATATTGGCCTATTTTTTTTAAAGTAATACTTGCGTGAAGTTAAAATAAAGATATTTTTTAATGTATAGCTTTGCACTATAAAATACAGAAGAAATGCATATTGTTTGGTTTAGTAAATCTGAGAAGTCAGCAATTAAAAAACTTTAAGAACGTATCAACAGTGCCACATCATTTAACTCAAATTATAGCTTACAAATAAGAATGAAATAGCAGAAATAAACATAAAGTAGGTTAAATATTATGATTTAAGTTAATTTATATGTATAAAAGATAAAACCCAATCACTGACTCACTCATCACCGTATTTCCCAACCCTTGGGCCTGGAAACTTGAAATTTTGCATGAAGGTTCCTTTTAGGTCTAAGAAAAGAGATAAGATAGGGTTTTTCGATGTTTGACCTCTAAGGAATGAAAAAGGGGGAAGGGCGGGGAAAGTTTTCAAAATTTAATGATGTATTTTTTTAAACTAAAGGACCAAGAGCCTTGAAATTTAAAAATTAAGGTTCCTTTTTAAAATTGGGTGAGAAATTTGTGAGGTAAAAAAAATATCATCCCCAAAGAAGGCGGTGAGGATCTAAAATATATGAAACTCACTAACTCATTTATCACCGTATTTCACCAACCCCTGGGCCTCAAAACTTGAAAATTTTGTTTGGTAGGAAAGTAGTTAAGAATAGCAATTCAATGATTTAATATCATGAGTTTTAAGAGGCTAAACATGCTAATTTATACTTTTCGCGTACCATTGTTAAGTAAAATAGGCTTAATCAATATATGGGGCTGAAATTTAATGTAACTAAACATTCATATGAGCTGTACGCAATGAAGTATTTATAATAGTATGGTTATTATTAATAAAACTAATACTATAAATAATAATATTATTAATAAAATGAGTACTATAAATAATAATGTTAATAAAAGGAATACTATAAATGATGACATTATTAATTTTATAATATATTTTATCGTAATGTATAATGTTATTAAATATAATATTATTAAAATGTTCATAAATTATAATGATATATAATATTGTTAATAATACAAAATAATATTATAGATAATAATATTAATACTATAAATATGTCAATGTGTACACCTTATCTCTAGTTAAGATCAATTTCAGCCCCATAAATTAAATACTTTACTTTAAATATGGTACACAAGAATAATAGCTCATGAACGGTAATGATTTGAAATAATTGAATCGCCATTTATGTCTTATAGTGATAATGCAAGAAATAATATTGATATGTAGAAGAATAAATTTGATAATATTATAGCCCATTATGTTTTGCGAAATCAATCAATCAATCAATATTGTAAAAATTAAATCGTTGATTTATATTAATTTATCAATTTCATAGTTTTAATTCTTTTCTCCCTCGAGTTGATCGATGAGTTGGCTGTTACATATTTAAGGACAACTACTCGAAGCCATAAAATCTAATAACTTAATAAATTCTTATTAATAAACTCTTTAATATTTACAATTATTAATTAATTTCTCAAAACATTTTATTGTATATCTATCCTTATTAAAAATTTACATATATGCTCTCCAAAAATTACAGCAGTCAATTATTTAGCTCAGTACATAGTAAACCACTATAGTTTATCCTTGTATTTTCACCATCCTGGATTTTTACTGGCCGGTGGTAACCTGGCGGTCTAGGGGTAAGGTGTCGGACTTATGTGCTCGGGGTCTGGGGTTCAATCTTTGGTACCAGCGCAGATTTATCTGATTACTAAACCTCTCCTTCACCTCCGACAGGACGTGTATTAATCACAACTTGTGAATGTATGGAATGCCAGGCCTCTACAGTGGTTCGGATCCCACGTTAAACTGTAGGTCCTCCATTTCATCTCACAATCACCCTACCATTACACATTAGCGCAAATGCGTATAACCCGAACGGGCAGTAAAACGTGTTAATAATAATAATAATAATAATAATAATTTATTGCCTGAACGTTTACATTTTGTAAAGCCAAAGAAAATTACTGTATAAAAACGAGTTGGTTCAAGTAAGCACTTGGTGTAAAGTTAAAAATCTCTCAACTGTATAAATAGCTCCAAACGCTGTGTTTATTTCAACCGTTTCGTTGTTGTCTATTTGTCCCGCCAGGTCTCGGATCGGCGATGGTGTACAGCACCCAACCTGTCGCCATAAGTATGTACTTCAGCCAGAACAGAGGCAAGGCAATGGGACTCTCTATGACGATCACTTCACTGTGCATGATTGCGGCCCCTCCACTAACGATCCTTTTGATGGATTTATTCGGGGTCCTAGGGACTGGGATCATCCAAGCTGGCTTCGCTCTCAACGGTTTGGTGACGGCTCTGCTCCTGCAGCCCGTCCGGTGGCACATGAGGAGGGTACAGGAGCATGTGGATGAAGTTGGGGCGGAAGGGCATGCCCTAAGTGAAGTAGGTGGGTCAAAGATATTTGAGCCCCACGTCCCGAATCAAAATACACTAAACGGATAGGAATGATGAAGGTTGAATTTAGAGGAAATATACCCGCAATCACGATAGTAGGAGTCGAAAACCATTAAGGGGAAACAACCCTTTGGAATGAGACTTTAAATCTGATCGCCCAGTAATTGGTTGTTTTTGTTACTATTTTTAAAATTAGTATGCTCCACACGAAAGGCAAACTGATTGTTCTAACACAGTGTTTTTAAAGGTTTTGGTGATGGAAGACCACTAAATGGAAGTTATGGAGGGAAAACAATATTTTCAGGCAATTAATTTTTATGGCTATAAATACAAGACAAAAATTTATTTATAAATTAAATATTGAAATATATTATAATTATAATAAATTAAGAAGTAGGTCTAAACGTTCTTTGATTTTTTTTAACATAATCTAATTCATAACTTTTAACACATTATAATTTGTTCACAGTAATTATTGTTGCTGACTCGGTGTACGGATGTTGTTGAAGGGAGTATGCAAGGGTAGGGAAGGGTTGATAAAGTTAGGGAGAATGGATAAAGTAGGAGTTTTTTTAGCTATATGTACAGTTTATTGCCTACCCTGTAAGGAAAAGGCATGTGTATGTATGTATGTATGTATTTATGTATGTATGTATGTATGTATGTATGTATGTATGTATGTATGTATGTATGTATGTATGTATTATATGTATGTATGTATGTATGTATGTATGTATATATATATATGTATGTATCTATGTATGTATGTATGTATGTATGTATGTATCAGTGGCAGCTCGTAGCTAAAATTATTGGGGATGGGGGTTCAGAAAATTTTTAGCCATTGTTTTAAAATTGTGTAAAAGGAAAAAAAACGTGTATAAAAAGAAAACTTATTCAGGAACTTGATAAAATCTTAAAAAAAAAACTTTTTCACTTACTTTAACTTCAATTGTTACAGTTCAAGCTTGATCTATTCATTTAAAAATGAAATCCATCCTTCTTGTTTTAATTTGCCCAAAAAGTTCAATAATTTTCTCCTTGATCTCTGGATGACAATTGAGGACATTTTTCTCCATTGAAAGTACTGCAAGCGCATTTAATCTTTCCGAATTCATAGTTCTCCTTAAAAAAGTTTATATTATTTTCAATGTTGAAACGCAGCGCTCTGTCTATAATGTAGTCATGGGAATTGTCAAGAGGATTTTTATCAGTTTCGTAATTTTACTAAAAACACCATAGAGATTATTTTCCAAGATGAATTTCAGCAGCTCAATTAATTGGCTTTTAGTTCAGTTTGAAGCTTTTCTTTGTCAATAATGGGATAAGCTTCAGTGGTCAGTACTATCTCTTTTGTGGGATATTTATTCTAAAATCTAGCGAAGCAATTCTTATTGAACAATTTAGCGGCTACTAAGTGTTTAGTGGAAGAATATCTGTCCATTATATTAACACATATATAGTCACACACCTCCTTAGCTTCTGCCATGAGTGTCTTTGAAGGATTCTCACAGTACTTTGAGTTTCTCAATTCTAAAATAGCAGTTTTTAAATGTGTTATATATTCATTAACTTTAAACACACTAATTTCTAGAGATTGCATTTGGTTGTAAATTATTTCAACATTAGGCATAATCTGATGAAAAAACTCTAACCAAAACTTGACATTATCATTATTCAGGTATTTTAAATTCCTGTTGCTTCTGAAATGGTTTGATCTGCATTTAATGTTGACTGAATTTCAGTAAGGCAGTTTTTAAAGATTGAACATTTTCATGGACTCTGTTTATGGTCCATATGTTGAAATCACACCTAGTAGAGGATGGACGTGGAATTCTGACGTCCATATGTTTCTAGAGAATGGACACACGTCGTGGCGATCTTGAGAATAATGTTGGAATAGCCAGAATGTTAGAGAAAAAAATTATTGCGTTTCGTGTAATGATGCTTGCTTCAGTTTATTTTTTAAGTTGATGTGCATAACAGTGAATGAAATGTTCATTACTATAAACTGCTTTTATTTTTGCTTTAACTCCTGCTTTTTTGCCTTTCATGAAATTTGCACCATCAAATGTCTGAGCTATCAGTTTTTGTCAATTTCCTTGAAGGATTATGTCCAATTGTTCTAAAATACGTTTTTATATGCCATCTGCAGTTTGATTTTCTGGAATAAAGAAACCCAAAAACGCTCAAATATTTCTTTATTCAATACATACCGTAGAACAAGGACCAGTTGAATGTGTTCCGAAACATGTGTTGTGTCATCAGCCATGACAGCTACAAAGGAAGCTTTTCTAATTTATGTCCTTGTCTCCTTTTGGTATATTTGTAATAGGCAGTCAAGTATCCCATTCTGAATGGTCTTAGAAACACCTTTGAAGACTGTACTGGTTTCTAAGTGATTCTTCAAATCTGATTCTAATTTAGGTGCAGAATTTCCTAATCCTTTAAATATCCCTGGACTTACTGAATCGTATTTTTCATCATGTCCACGTAAGGAAGTTTCAAAGTTTCCACAAAACTAAACGCAGTCATTATTTTGGACACAATTTCATGCTTATTTTTAACTTTTATATTATGCTCATTGATTTAAAATCTGTATGCCTCAATAAGTTCATCCTTAATACTTACAGTTCCTAAAAGTGGCAATGAAACAACATTATCAACATGCTTCTTTGACTTCTATGCTTTTCAGTTTTTTCATTCATTTTGTTTATATTTCTAAAACCATCTTTTGTCCACGGTACCTCACCTCCAAACAGCAAACATGGGAAGCAAAACAGTGCATTTTTTATTTCACAGCCTCAAAGCCAAATTTCCGTTGGTACCATTCAGAATTAAGGCTATGAATATATTTCTTGTTGTTGCTTTTGCCTGGCTGAGATAATAGAATATCAGGTGATGAACGACCTCTTTTCTTAACTGTAACTTTATAATAGAGAGATAGCTGTGAAAACTTAAACTGTTGAGGTACACTTACAGTCACAGAACTTATTTATTAGGGATGCAAGGCCATGGTTAATGTTTTCTTTTAAATAAAAGAACCGAAAAAAATGAATCAAATAGAATAGCTGGAAGCAAAATATTAATCTAATTCTACACTTTTCTACACTTTATCACATCCAAGAATATGGTACACGGTTTTTAAGCACAACACACGCTGAGTAAAAAAAAAAAAAACTTCCTTCCGCCATTATGCCAGACCCGGAACTGCGAGAAAAACAGTGCTATCTCTATCTGGAGGTCTTGCCTTCCTCATCAACCCCTCCTATTTGCGCATGCGCACAACGTTAAACACCACTTCGCTGGCACTGTGAAGCACACAGTTCCATACAAATATTTTTGTTTCTTTTTCATAAACTGGGGGATGGCTACTTAAGTACTGACATTAATATTATGGAATATATAAATATATATATAAAAATAAAGAAAAAATTAAAGAAAAGGACTCATTATATTAAATGTTATCGATAATATTAAGTGGAAATAGGGGATGCTGCAGTTCCACAGTGCCTATACACGAGCCTCCAGTGGTATTTATGTATGTATGTATGTATGTATGTATGTATGTATGTATGTATGTATGTATGTATGTATGTATGTATGTATGTATGTATGTATGTATGTATGTATGTATGTATGTATGTATGTATGTATGTAT
>CABEEJ010000801.1:89712-214303 GCA_901482245.1 Timema douglasi
TCTCAGAAAGGGGGGCGGATCGAAGGAAGGGAAGGTTGAAGAACATTACAAACTAGGGGGGAGGTGAAGTTCGAGGCGCATATCGAAGCACGTAGCAGCTTCGCGAAGCTCCGCGAAGGCGGAAACGGAACTCTTCTTTCCATTTTCTTTGCTGGCCGAACACGTGGTCGAGCCTCATTGCCGGCCGGCGTAGACACGGCTTCAGTCAGTTTGTTGTATTTGGCGAGAGCGGAGGTCGCTGGTCAAGCTAGTGCCACGTGTTGACCTTGTGAGAGCGGCTGCCCCAGTTGGTGAGCGTTATTACAATGTAAGTTGTTACAGTATGTATATATGTATGTATGCATTTAGTTTTGGTAATTTATGTATATCACTGCTTATTTTTAAGTGAGTACTAGGGGAACATATTTTATAGGTACAAGAAAAGAATTAAGTAACATAAATAAATCTATTATAATAAACAAATAATAAGATGGATTACATTAGAGAAAATATTTTTATGTTAAATGGTTGACAGCTATAAAAGTTGAAAATGCTCGATCGGACCACTTGTTGGCGATACAAATTAACTGTGAATACATCAAAGTTGAACAGAGCAAGTGGTTGGATTTAATAACTCCAAATAGACATGTACTGACTGTTTCTTGGGAGAACAAGTGTCTAAGTCAACACATCCACAGTATAATGGACAGTTACGTTTAGAGAATACATTCAAAACAATATTGCCAGTCTGCCGTTATAATAAAGCTAGAAAGGCCAGGTCATGTATACTACAGAATCGATTTCTAATAGATACATACTTATATATCCTATATGTTTAGAGTTACTTAGGAGAACATCTGTCAAGCTAGCTAGCTTGTATTAAACCTTAAGGGGAGTCACATATACCCACGGAGAAATGTATTGTAAGAGGCTCTCTTATATTTTGTGTGTATACTGCAGATGGCCAACAACCAGGCATCAACAGAAATTTGTACTATGGCCGGTCTTTTCCTAATGAGTACTGCCAGAGCAATCAATAGTACATATGACTACCCACACCCTGGGGTATACGAAACACATAGTAGATACTATATTTTAATACATAGTTACATAAAGCACCCAACAGGCCAAAAGAAGGTACTATCTACGCGGGACACTATTTTACACTAGTATTTCCCACAAGTTGCGCACCGCAAATAGTAACATAAAAGGTGCCAACTAGACAGCATACAGTTTCTGACCTAACTAGGTACCAGAAAAAAGTACTAGATGACCTGCTTGTAGCCATACGAAAATAACAAACGTGAACCTGTCGTCTAGGGCGTCATGAAATATTATTATGTCTTAAAGTTTTAGTAAAGAAATATGAATTCATAAAATAGAGAAACTTGAACACCTGGTCCTATACATATGTAGAGCATAGAGCCCTCATATTTAAACTACGTCTGATGGACATACGTAAAAAGTACAGCCAGAGAACCTGACTGTGTCTGAAGGACTTAGAAACATAGTTAGTCACTCTTACTATAAACAACATGTCTGAAGGACTTAGAAAGCATAGTTAGTCACTCTGACTATAAACAACACGTCTGAAGGACTTAGAAAACATAATTAAAACTACTGTCTGAAGATACATCAAAACAATCTCTCCATCACTACAAACTATGTCTGAATGACATATCAATCAGAAGAATAACTATTGACACAATACTTGATGAATTAGAGTAGACTTCTTCTGCGACGCGGTGGAGAAACTACGCCAGAGACATCATGGCCGTCAGTATTTGGTGGCCCTGGAGCAGAAGTTCTTTCTTCGATGATAAGTTACAATAAAATACCATAATATGGGTCTCGAGTTCTCTCGTTTTATAACCAGACGAGAGGATCTAAGGAGGGCAAAGGGGGGATAGAGGAGAACGAGTTTCAAGGAGTCTCCGCATGGAAAGTGGCGCTCTTTCAAAGGACGGTTGAATTGAGGGAGAACATCTTTCTTTTCAATCACGTGTGCCCGACGATAAAGACTGAGTGATATCGGTACTGCTGCTAACATCCAGTCCATGTGAATTAATATCTGCTATATAATAAAGGAATACATTAGTTTAATTCTTTTCTTTTAATCCCTTTACTTTATTTTTCCATTGATACGATTGTATATGTCTTTTATATAGAAGACATGCTACATATGTATATATATATGTATGCATGTATGTATATATATGTATGCATGTATGTATATATATGAATGTATATATATGTATGCATGTATGTATATATAATGTATGTATGTATGTATATGTATGTATATATATGTAGGTATGTATGTATATATATGTAGGTATGTATGCATATATATGTATAGATATATGTAGGTATGTATGTATTTATGTATGTATGTATGGTTGTATGTATGTAATTGTTCAGATTTGTTGACTAAAGTTTGGTACAGATTTGCTTTTATATGTGACTTGTATCAGCCAAAGTAAGATATAGAGTATACTATGGATATTATATATTTAATCTTTTGAATTTCAAATTTTTGTTTTATAGCTGATCAACATTCTTTAATTCATTATGAATACACTTTTTTCAATCCTGTAGACTATTTGAAAGGCTGTAGCGAATAACCAGTGGTATTACTGTACAATTAAGATTTTTTTTCTTTACATCCTCTTATAAATTTATAGTTGGTTAAGTTAATATTATTGTATTAAATATACAAAACAAATATTATAACTGTAATAATCAACTTGATACTTTAACTAATACAATTTGTCTGTCCATAAGGTTATATACTACTATGTACCACTCAAATATTACATATCCTAACAATTGAGTCATGAACTTAAGAGTAAGTGTTGCTTTTATAGTTTAGTTAGTAAGTGATGGAAACAGAGTTTTCTGACATTTAAAAGTGCTTAAGCCAAATAGCTAGTGTAACTTTGATATTTTATACAGTTTATTAGATCCAATCTCTTTTTTTTAAAAAAGTATTATTTTATTTATAAATCAAAAGCTGACTAATTCTTAACGCATTTTCTCTTTGTTATTTTGATATGCGTCATCGCTTGGGTAGACAATTTTGATTGAAATGAGTAAAAAGTAAAAATGTTATGATTACAATAAAGTTAAATTTATGATAAAGTTTTTAATACGTCCATAGATTGAATAATCATTTTTAAACATATTTGTTTGAAATGTTGATATACGTTCTTATTTATAATTTCACTTCAAAAGGCACCAATGGGCTCGGGGCAAACGTAAAGCTCAATGAAGACAAATCCTACTCACAAGTTAAGCTGCAAGATGAAGAATCTAAATTCGAAAACATGAAAAGCTCAACCAATAGCAAAGATTCAATTGATAATTTTATCAATTTGGACAATGGATTGGTTAGTGAACAACTAAAGAGGTGAGAAATATTATATTAGTTTAATTTTATTTAGACTTTATCTTACGAGAGTTTATCAATAAGTAATTTAATGAGTCTTGTAAATGGATGGCAGTTTATTTTCATAAATTATATTTAAATTAAGAGTTAGACTCTCACTTTCTCTACTTCTAAACATAATCACCCTAGATATTGTCATTTGACTCCACATTGATTTTCTAACAATTTCGAAAGATGTGGTTCTTGGCTATGGAGGAAATAACATTTTAGAAAACATTCTAAAAAATAATCTTTCGTAAGGAGTTTAGAGTATGTTATAATAACAAAGACTACAATAAGAAACAGAAATATGACCCTATAATCTTCAATAGTTTAAATAATTCACTCAGCATACAAGTCTTTTGCAGATATGTTGATGACATTTTCATTGTTTTCGAGAATGAATGCGACATCCCCGCAATTACCAACATCATCAACAACATCCACCCCAAACTGTCCTTTACCATCGAAAAAGAGAATAATAGCAGTATTAATTATCTAGACCTCAATATCACAAAAAGTTGTCATAACAAACTTATATACAAAATCTTCAGAAAACCTACTCACACGGATGCAATAATACCTCACAATTCAATCCACCCCATCTCTCATAAACTTGCCGCATTCAACAGTTTAATTCATCGTTTACTTCACATCCCTCTTAATAAAACTAACTATAAAATTGAACTCAACATCATCAAACAAATTGCTACCAACAATGGATATTCCCATTCCACTATCTACAAGATTTTACAAAACCAAAAAAAGAAACTCCATTCGGATAACTTCTTCACTACCCTCACCAATAATAACGAAAACCCCACTGAAAAGAAGAAATGGCTCAAATTCAACTACATCGGTCCGGAAACACATCGCATTGCCAATATCATAAAAAAATACAATCCTAATATTGCTTTTACAACCAATAATAATATCAAGAAAAACCTCAACAATAGTAATCTCAACAGAAGTGACATCTATAAGAAGAACGGAATCTATCAACTCACTTGCGAATGCAACAGCATTTACATTGGAAAAACTGGTCGAAACTTCAGAACACGTTACAAAGAACACATTTCTGATTTCAAATACAATAGAAACAAATCAAAGTTTGCCGAACATCTTAAATACTCTAACCACCAACCAAGACCCATTGAACAATGTCTCAAACCCCTTTATTTCGCTCACAAAGGACCCATATTAAACACCGCTGAGAATTTTTTCATTCATGCAGCTACTCTTCAGAAAAAACCCATTCTTAATGAACAACTCCAATCATCCAACCAAATTTTAGTTAACACATTAAAACGGTTACCTAAGCATATTAAAGTATCTAACCCGTCATCCTGCTCTACCCTCCATCGTAGCTAAATGGCCCGTTCGAGCCGGAGCCGAGAAGATGTAGACCACTCTCTCTTCCTCAATCCCATCCATTTTTCCGGTTTTTTACTCTCTTACAACCCCTTTTTTTCAAACATTATCCCACACTCCATCATTCAACTATTTTTCTAATCAGGTTGGCTGCACTGACTTTTCACTTTCTTTTTATCATCGCCACTCTCCACTGAATTCAGTCCGATTCCGGAGTTCGCTTTCATCGTGTCCCACCACCCTTCGGAGTAAGTTTTCGTTTTCTTTTTCTTTCTTTTCAATTTTAGTCCATTTTACATCATATATATTTTTATCTTTTTATATTCTTTATTTTCTCCCTTCTATAATTAACATTGCTTTTATGTATTTTATAGCAAGTCTTTCAATTTTAATTTCAGCTCCATGATTATGGTGCGTCATTGTTAGCACCGAAACATGTCGGTAAAATAGAACTTCTGTAGTAAAACAACATCATCATTACAGGAATTTCTATAACAAAGGAGTAAGGGAAGTCAATCCCAACAACAAGACTGTAATAATATTTTTTACATATTTATATTCATTTCGTGTTATTAATGTTTTTATGAACTTAGATTTAGATATTTTAACTCATGTTATTTCTTTTGATTCATATTTACTTTTTAATTAGTCCAACCCCCCTCTTAACTTCTTTAATGTTTATGCAACTTATCCCCTACTTTAATCCTCAATCTTAGCTTTTACATTTTCATTTTATTTTTCCTCATGCATATTTCTTAATTTAATTGTTAATCTTTACTTTAATTATGTCTCACTAATTTTCGCTTTCTTTTTTTTACGTTATTCGTAATTGAATTTAATTAGTCTGCTTATTTTCACCTCACTCAATTTAACTCGTTTCATTTTGCAATTTTAGTATTTATTCAATGTTAATTCTTTCATTTAATTAAATGAGTTAAAGTTTCTAATTCTATTTAAACTAATTTTAAGTGTATTTTAATTAATCAACACTTATATGTATTTCCTATTAACTATATTTATTTATACTTTTTATATTTTTATTTGACCTGCAATTCATTTAAATTTGCCAACTATGTTTACACAATATTTTTAGTCCATTTTCTATCCCATATCATTGTTTACTTTACCATATTTCTCAATCTCTGTTATTAAACTGATTACACATTTACATCATTTTCGTTTATTCAACCTTTAACATTCAATTAATTTCTTATTGTAGTCTTTGTTATATACATATGGAGGAAATGGTACATAGCTTCTTCCAACTTACTATTGTTGATTTAGAATTGACCTTCCAAATCCTAAAGTGCAGGATGACAAATGAAAGCTTCTAGGAGCAAGGTATTGGCCATAGGGAGGATGATCAAGGTCAAATTCAGTGATATTGTTCGGTATCAGTTTGTCAGTGCATTATTATCTATCAGAGTGACACCTTAGTTGAGAAGGTGACGTATTAAAATTTCGGCCAATTCAATGTCTCACAACAAGTGTATTTAAATGTTGTTCCGCCTTCCAAGAACATTCTTCATATTGTCTCGTTATAGAGCGGGTGATCTGCACGATATCAGAAAACACTATCACTCAGCAGGGGCAGAAGCTGGTGATGTCACGAGGGCAATCAGGAAATGTTAGATAAATAATTATGTGGCTAGCTTTTAATATATATCTCATTTGAGGAAATTCATTTATTTCCACGTATAGGACACAAGATACTTGATTATTGGATATTCCTAGTATCAAATTGCGTCTGAAATTAGTCACAACCATTAATCGGATACGAGCCCCCAGTATTATATGTCTAAAATAGCCTACATAAGTGCTACCACTTGTTGGCCACTGTCCATCTTTGACTTACATGTAGTTACTTTGGCTTGCCTTAAGTCAATCAAAAACAAATATGTATGTACAACTACGGTCATTTAATATTAATTAACCCGAACGGGTAGTAAGACGCGGTGCTAAATATAATAATAATAATATTAATTATATTCATATTAAATTAGTAAGGAGGAGTATAATAAATATTCTCAAAGGAACGCTCAATACCAAACAGATATATTGAAAATCTTAAATAAGAACTATAAAAAAGGATAGATATAATAAAAAGAAAGTAAGTTGAAGATAAAAAATGAAGATGAAAAATTGACGAAGAAACAGAAAATATTTATTCACTAAAAAATGCCATTCAAGTATTAAATATTTATTAATAGCAATTTTTAGTGAATAAATACTTCCTGTTTCTTTGTCAATTTTTCATCTTAATTATTTATCTTCAACTTACTTTCTTTTTAATATATCTATCCATTTCATAGTTCTTATTTAAGATTTTCAATATATCTGTTTGGTAATGAACATTCCTTTGAGAATATTTACGATCATTTAAGTTTATCGTTCTGAGTTCATAATGGTCTAAGTAATGTCCTCTAAGATCCTATTGTAGACAGTTAAAACTTTTATTGAAGGTCAAATAGGTGGTATGGATAGGGAAACGAGTTAAGGTAAGTATTTTTGCAGCTTTTATATAAAAAACAACAACTTTTGGCCAAGGTAACTTAAAATATTGCTTCAGTAAATATATTTAGTTTCATTTGATTCACAAAGAAATTTCAATAATTTTTGACTAGTGATTATTTAATGAGAAAGCTAAATACAAAAGATTAAGTCTTAATAATTTTCCGCAATGCTCATGACAAATATTTAAGAACTACTGATAATATTATGTGGGGGAACAAATTAAAGTAAATGTACCTAATTGAAAAATATTTTATTTATTTTGGTTATTGACATTTCAAACCCACCCTAAAAACTAATATAAAGCCAAATTACTTTCAAAAACCTAAGCCACCATACTGTTTATTTTCAGTAATCTTGCAGAAGACAATCAAGACAGAGATAGTAAAGATAGACAAGCAAACGCTGAAACTAGGAAACCTACTACGCTGTTTAAACGCGTAGCTGATTTCTTAGATCTTAGACTACTTAAGGACACAACACTTCTAGTCCTTGTACTAGGACTGTCTCTGGCTGTGGCCGCGGAAACCACCTTCAGTTACTCGACTCCTTTAATATTATTCGACATGAACTTTGGCCCGGACCAAACAGCTTACATCATGTCTTTCATCACAGCGGGAGACATACTCACAAGGTTCTTGTGTCCATTTATCGCTGACTGGCTTAGACTAGAAGCCAGGTCCATGTATGTGTTGGGACTCTGCGTAGTGCTGATGTCCAGATTCTGTGAGTATATCCCTCAGGTACTGATATTAGTGTTTTATAGCTTCTGTTACTTATATAAACGGAAAGATATATGCACATTTACTAATATAGGGTAGTGAAACCAACAAGAATGGATTATATAGAAACTTAATCCCATGCTAATGTAGGCCTACACATAATCTATTTTTAAGCGAGATAAACTAAGCTAACCTTATTGCAAAGACTCAAAATATGATCTTAGCTTGATAATAAAATTCAAATCAATCCATGCCACACGCGCAGCTTAATTTGCTCCTGCCCCCCCCCCTCCCCCCGCTAGATTTTAAAGGCCCAGCTCATGTTGATTGACCGGGAAATTTGAGGGGTCTACAAGATTACGCTTGAACCAGTAAACGAACCAAAGTGCGGCTTTCTGAATCATTAGGCAGCAGCCAACTTGGAACCAGTTTTTTTAACTTTACAATAACAATTTTTAAATTTTGTTGTATTTTTTTTTAAATATGGTAAAACAGTTTCACTGGTATCAAATACAATGTTTTATAAAAAACAACAACAGAAAACTGCACCGCAATTTTACGTCTGCTTTGAGTTGCTTTACATAATATGGTGGCTAAAATAGGTGTTATCCGTGAGGTGAGTCAGGCTCTCAAGAAGCGACGAGAAAAAGTCAGACCGAATGTCAACATAAAGGGCAGCAGGGTTTCACTTTCAACCACCTTAGTTGTTGTTTTAAATGCGTCTAAATCATTGTAGATTTTTATCAAACGCCCTAGAAAGATATGCAGTAACTTTGGACGGAAAAGTTAGTTCATATCACGTGTAAAACTGAATGGTGGATGAAATTGACCCATTTTTAGTGGTATTTCAACAGGTAGGAAACAATAAATATTAGGTTACTTTAAATTAACTATAGCGGAAAAAGAATGTGTGAGCTGTAATAAAGGATAAATTATACCCTCAAAATACCAATAAGAAAATTAAACATATGAACATAAACATTGATAAATAGATAATCACCAATTCTATGAAGGAATCATAGGAAACCAATTATAGTCTAATGTCAGGTAAGAACTAGGTAGGAAAAATATTTTGAAAAATACATACATTCATTTGGCTTTCATTATTGATAAGATTTTATTACATTCTTATTTATATGGGTATCAATAATATCAATAAAAACGACATCTTAATTTCGGATTACTTGATATATGATAGCTCAGTGGTTATTGCATTGGCATACTTAGTCGAAGCTCCTGCGTTAGATCCACGTGTCAATTTCTCATTTTTAAATTGAAAGAATATGATATTAAGATGTGGCTATAACCGTAACTAGCAAATATAATAGCTTGACTATTTGATCCATTATGAAAATAGTTTTGGTATAGTTTTTACTCTCTGTTTCTGTTCTCTAAGCCCGTCTCTGTGGTTCAGTTAGCTAACACTCTAGTTTCGTGTTAAACTAGACTGATGAGGATGGGGAGATCAAGGTTCGACTCTCGGTTGGGTGAACTCGGAGTGGTTCTTCCTAAATAGTTTTCCACTCTCCCTTCACGCAAATGCAGTTTCACTCCCTCTATATTCAACTTTCCCAATTCACAACCCATTAGCGTAATTAGTACTTAAGCGTATAACCCGAACGGGTATTAAGATGCGGTGCTAAATAAATAATTTAAAAAAATGTTATTTCTACAGTAAAAGTACTGTCCACCGACTTTGGTTGAAATTGTCATGTTTTTCTAATTTATTTCAGCCATTCTGATTACATCGAATTTTCAAGTGATGCTGGGAGTCGGCTTATGCCTAGGTATGGGGAAAGGCATTAGGTCAGTATACATGAATCTTGTGGTACCAGCTTACGTATCTATCGACAAGGTAGCATCTGCTTTGGCCCTTCAGAATTTGGGCGTTGGAGTGATCAATCTACTAATCTCTCCTTTACTAGGTAAGGTTAAAAATACGTCTGTGGTCTTACTACGAAATACACAAAGGTTTAACAGGCCATATCACGGATGATTAACGGATTATTATACATACGGTTAATCGGGATGTCGTATAAACCATTATGCTCAAACAAGGAACTACATTGGAACGTGGTTCTGCGCTATTCATTTGATGATAGGAAAATTGTGTGTGATCAGTGAAATAATATTTTCGTAGGAAACTCGTTATTTTTCAATTTTGTTGTAAAGTTTAAAAATATTGTAAAATAGTATCGCTGGTCTCACTTGTATTGTTTTCTAATAAATATTCCGGGCTACCGCACTACGATGTGATGCCTTGTTTGAGCTTTGTTACCTTCCTTATATTACGTTTTATCCAGGAGTTAAGAAGCTCTTTGAAGCGGTACGTTATTTGGAGCGTTGAAGCGTATTACATACGCTAAGTTGTATATAAATATTTTAATAGTGCTTTGTTATTTCAAAATATCGGGAGCCCCAAAATAATTAGGAAGATATTATTGCTGCCACTTACCATAAATAACCTTAGGTTTTGTGATGAGCAAATTAAAACAAATATTTGAAAAGATTGAATTAGCTCATTTTCAAGAAGTTTTACGCAAATTGTCACAGTTCTAGGATTAAGAGGTTAGATCTATCCTTCACTAAGAAAATACAGCCATCGTTTGTTATTCTCACAATATTAAATTTTAAGCTAATATTTTTGGGGCTTTGAAGCGTCACAGTGCCATTATAATTAGAAACATCTCAGTTTAAGGATTTACTGTCAGGATGAAATTGCCCTTAAGTTTAAGTGAAATTAATTCTGAAAGTAATTAAATGCAATGAGATGATGATTGCTTAGCATATTTTATTTTATATTACCAGGAAAAACTCTATTTTCTAATTAAATGTAAACACTCTAATACTTCATTTTTTAAAAACATAATGCAAAACTACATGGGTACCCGCAGTATCGGGGGGAGGCACTTGCCACATCCTTGACATTTCCAATTTAAATCTAATACATGAACTATTTTCTTTTACAAGGAGACGTCATTAGCATTTTTCAGTCTTATAGTTTGTCTTGCAATTTTTTTCTTCAAACAAACTTGCTTTTCTAGAAACAATAATAATAAAATTTGGTAGTGACTGTAGAAACCCTTAGTGTCTTTTTTTAGTAGGTAGTGTGTTTATGTAAAGCTTTGAAATAAGTTCAAATTATTATAGAACTGTAATAAATTAAATCATATCAAAAATATTTATTTTACCTCACTAAAATAATCATTTATCTATAATTTTACCTTCCTAGGTTTTTTTCCTTAAAAGTACCTAAGCTTATTGAATCATTTTACAATTTATACTAATTAATAAGATATGGGAATTTTAAATATTGTCTTTAAATTTCCATGTTTGTGGTCATATTTATAATACCAATTTATTTATAGACTTATGAATAGAATTACATTTTATTTTTTATTTAAAATGTATGA
This sequence comes from Timema douglasi, assembly GCA_901482245.1. Taxonomy (NCBI): domain Eukaryota; kingdom Metazoa; phylum Arthropoda; class Insecta; order Phasmatodea; family Timematidae; genus Timema; species Timema douglasi. The sequence goes on from CABEEJ010000801.1 coordinate 101,136, forward strand.
CATTTTGTTTTTATAAGTTCTCTAGTTGCGTTCATGTTGAAGCAAAACCCTGATTTTTGCAATTTATATATTGTTAATATCTTTACAATACCAGTAGTTTATAGTGCCAGTGCCCACATAAGGTTTTCCATGCGTGCTCGGCTAGGTAGGGGGGGATATATATCCCACCCCTTGACCTCACCTTGGAAACATTTCTGCAAGTGCCACTGCCTAGCTATTACACTAACCATAAAGGGAATACCCAACAAAATCATTTATGACATATGAGCTCCCTTTATTACATGTATTATGTGGGCCTACTATATCAGAATATAGGGGATGTGCTTCATTGAACAAATAAGTAGTAACGATATTTTCATATGAATAAGTTTCCCCATGACCATTTATATCAGTACATCCGGAATAACGGCATGTTTACCCTAATGTGGTGGGAAAGAGAAAAGTATAATTTACCTGAAATGTAACCACATTTGGGTGATGATAAATTGTAAAATTATTTACGAACATCAATTTATCACACCCTGATGAGATTAAAATCCCAACCTTTCCTAAAATACAAAACCTGACAAGACTGAAGCCTTAGCCTACAAATACATAATTTATCCCGCATCAGTGGTTATGTCGACAAAGGCGTCAATATTGTCTTGTCTCACTTTAACAGGGAGGTTGAATTAAAACCCCAGCAGGGATTACTAAAATGTTCTTTTCCTAAATGGTTTCTCATAGGTATATTTTCTCATTTTCACCCCATTAATGTAATCACATGCGGACGGACCGGATGGATTGTAAGACGCAGTGCACTGACAAGTTATTTATTAACCATGAACCATTTACTTTTTGTAGGTTTTCTCAAGGACATTCATGGAAGTTACAGTGTATCTGTAATAGTCCTGAATATGGCGACCTTACTGGTTATAGTTGTGCTTCTGGTGGAGAGTGTACTAAACAGGAGAAAGAAGAACGTTAGATCGAAACCAGGATCTTCACATTCACAATAAATTACAACTTGCATAAATAGTGATATCTCACTGTAATCTATTCTTGTTTCGATCTCAAACATTATTTATGACTTCAGATATAATTACTATTGGGAGTAAGTGGTTAACTTTCTCAGCCACAGATTCAATGACGGGATACATTTTACAATGTGCTAAGATAGTGAAATAGTAATGAATTATTCAAAACTAATTCCAAAAATAGTACGCTTAACTACATCGATTTTTGTTTATATTTTAATTTTGTGAGCATCATATATTGTTGGAATGATATTGATAAAATATATATTGAGTACGGTAATGCCTAAAGTATTTTCCTTTTTAACTTGAGTGTTGGATTGAATTCCGCATAGGAGATCCACGTGAGATAACAAAATCTTGAGCTGCTAAGCAACATAAAATAAATAGATAGTATTAATAGATCATAACACAAATGGGACCATAAAACACATAAATCCCCAAAATATTGGTTTAGTCATGGATATTGCCCTATACCAGTTATTCCCAATCAGGGTTCCGCGAGAGTTTGAAAAAGCTTGCGAAAATATAGTACAACTGGCCATCTTAAAAAAAAATAATTAATAAACAAATTAAAATATTAAGGTTTCAACGTGACATATAAATAAAACACAGAAGCATTTTGAAAGTTTAGCTTGGTTATATATTTACTTGATAGTTATTTAAGAAATGGTAGAGATTTAGCGTGTGTTTTATTAAAGACGGCTGACGTCTTGTGGCCCACACTGCTATGTTTGTTTTCTTACTCGCGTCAATTATCTGTGATTATTTCTCTTGATAGTAATATTTGTTCATCTCAATAAGTGGAAACGATGACTTAATGACAGTGTTTAATTATCTATTAACTTTCTAACTACTACTACTACTTGCCGTGGGCAAGATGTATACAAATTTGCGTCTTCTTATTTATTATTGTTAGCACCAATTCTTACTACCCGTTCGGGTTGTATGCACGTCTTCTTATTTAGAGTCGCTGGGTTTATAATAGGATCGTTGTATTGGAATATGCACAGATTGGATCAATACAAGTATTTGTTACTCTTGTCAAAGAAAATAATCCAGACTGGAGGCAACAGCAGTAACGGTAAACACCAAAGGCGGCCATATCAACTTTGTGGCCGCATACAACCCCCCAAACAAAATGCTTCTAAAAACAGACCTTGATACTGTGACGACAGGCGATCACTTCCTTATTGGGGGAGACCTCAACTGTAAGAACACACTTTGGAATAGCCGGTTGACGAATAGACAGGGACGTATACTCGAAGAACATGCATCGGACGCAGAATACAACGTATTGGCACCGGAATCTCCAACTTACTATCCCGCGAATTACCTACATAGGCCTGATGTTCTAGATATAATAATGACCAACTTAAAGATAACGAATGAAACCCTAACAGTATTGCAAGAGTTGGACTCGGACCACAATCCTATCCTCTGCGAGTGGGTCGTCGACACTGAACACAAAAACAACTGGCGCAAACCGACTATTAAGACTACGAACTGGGTGAAATTTAACACTGAACTACAAGAAAACATTCCAAGAAACCTAGTGATTGAGACACAAGAGGACGTTGATGCTGCCATAGACGTTCTGACAATGACAATACAAGAGACTTACAGAGTAAACACAAAGACTTCCCAAAAACATCAAGACATAAGGTCTGACCATCCTGACCTAAACTACCTAATTGCCCAAAAAAGGGAAGCAAGAAGAGATTGGCAGAGACTAAGGACACAACAAGAAAGGACAAGATATAACCATCTTAAAGCGCAAGTAAGGAGGACAGTCAACGAATATAGAAGAGCTAAATGGAACACGTTCGTTACGGACACAGTGACTGATACAAACAAATCATGGACCATAACAAAGATACTAAAAGGTACCGCAAAAAAAGTGGGCACACCTGCGATACATGGACAGGGAGGGATGGCCTACACGAGTGTCGACAAGGCCAATGCAATAGCGGAAACACTGAAACAACAGTTTAGCCCCAACCCTGTGCAAGAAGTAGGGTTCAATAACGATGTAATTAGAAGGGTTAACACATACATGGAACGACCGATAACCGACCCACTAGACCCAATCACGGAAGAGGAACTCCTGGACAAAATCAAAACCCTCCGACAAAATAAATCCCCGGGACTAGACGGCATTACTAACGAAATGTTGAAGAAACTACCGCATATTGCAATAACACTACTTACACAAATAACGAACACGGCACTCAAACTATTCTATTTTCCAAAAGTCTGGAAAAAAGCGAAGATCATAAGTATACCTAAGCCTGGAAAGAATAACGTATTCCCGCAAAACCGAAGACCACTTAGCTTACTTAACACATCAGCCAAACTATTTGAAACAGTACTACTAAAAAGACTTAAGCACCACTCAGAAGCGACCAACGTAATACCAGACCTTCAGTTCGGGTTTAAAGAACACCACTCCACAATTCACCCTTTGATAAACTTCATCGAAGACGCCACAGAAGCCTTTAACAGAAGGGAATATATGATTGCCATATTCCTGGATGTCCAAAAGGCATTTGACAAAGTGTGGCATTATGGCCTACTCCATAAGATGATTCAAGGGAACTTTCCACAGGGAGACATCAGACTCATAAGAAGCTACTTGGAGGGCAGAGAATCCAAGGTCTATATTGAGGGTTCACTGTCTGAAAAGATCCTTGTAAAATCGGGAGTGCCACAAGGGTCGGTCCTGGCACCCTATCTGTTTAACATATATGTAGCTGACATTCCGACACATCCGAAAATGACAGTCCGACTATTTGCAGATGACACACTGATCTACACCAGAGGAAAAAACATTTACTACGCAACACTGGCAATACAACGATACCTGATACAGCTAGAGACCTGGCTTTCGGAATGGAGAGTGACAGTCAACACCACAAAATCAACGGCCATGGTAGTGACTAGGAGAAGACAGCAACCCCCGGAAAACTTCACCCTTTTTCAAGAGGATATTCCGTACCAGACCGAATGCAAATATCTTGGCATAACAATTGATAGGAGACTGACCTGGACCAAACATATAGACCGAACCAAAAAATCTGCAACTGCCTTATTTATACAACTATACCCACTACTCAAAGGACACCAACTTGATCAGAAAACAAAACTAAATGTGTATAAGAGTGTAATACAACCTGTTATTCTCTACGGCTGCGTAGGGTGGGGCTACGCAGCAGGAACACACATCCAGAAACTGCAGACCTTACAAAACAGAGTACTTAGAACAATAACAGGAACTGACATAAGGACGAGGGTTGATCACCTACATGAATTAACGAAGACCAAGACACTACAGGAAATATTCAAAGAACGACGAGAAAAGTTCTACAAGCAAAGTGCGGAACATGGAAATCCGATAATACAAAAACTGGGCAACTACGACCCGCTGGACCGAAGATCTTACAAGCGCCCAAGGCTGGAATAGAGAGCCAGGACGAGCCGACAGATAGAGACAATAATAAAAAATAAAAATAAAAATATATAAAAAAAAATTTCACCCACAAACTCACATTCAATTCCATCGCTCATAAAGTGTATCTTATACTAATCAATCATGTATTATTTTCAGGTTTCAGTCACGAACTCAGATTCAATCACCTCCATCTCTCATTAGTTATTTAATGTCATCATCTCATTGATTCACCCTCATTCCATGAGGATAAGGTTTTGCGTATGCTGCCTGTAACTCGCAAAGTAATATAGCCCTTTCGCAGGCGGCCTTGCCTGACGATTCTGTCAGGTGGGAATGTCCTGAGTCGGGCTACAAAACAATTCAAACCGTGTACTTTGTGCAAACAAATGATTGGTACCAAGTCATATGTATTTAAAGATCATGCAACGAGGATGAGGGTCTGTGAAAACAACCTGTAACTCGCATATTAAATCAGCCAAAGCTTCCCCATCTTGTCAATGTAATTGTTGGCAAGTGGGGTGGTGTCGGCAACAGGGGAAACCCAATAATCCAGACAGTATAACGACCCACTGCTTTCTTCATAGAGAAGTTCTGGTTTCTAAAACGATTAGAGAAGATTTGAAACATGTTCTTGAAACAGATGTTAACACAGTAAACTTTATTAAGAAGCGTCCTCTGCAGTCCCGCATGTTTACAAAAATCTGTGAAAACATGGGTAAGACCACGTCAAGTGACTTCTTCTACACACCGAAGTTAAATGGATTTCAAGGGGAAAAGAATTGCCACACATATTCGAACTACGAGAGCAGCTCCAGATTTTATTCAGAGGAAATAATAAAATAATAAAAGTTATCTTTACAACTATCTTGAGGATGAATCGTGGCTCCTGAATCTAGCATAGCTAGTAAATATTTATGAACACCTAAATAAGTTGAACACCAACATGTAAGGTCTCAAAGAAAGTATGTTAACGTGTACAAACAAATTGTAGCATTCAAAAATAAAATTGGTGTTCGAAAAAACATATTTCTAAGGGTAATTTTGAAATGTTACCCCTATTTTCTAATCTTCAGAGCATAACAACTGACAACCACCGTGAAACCATTATGCCCCTGATTTCCGGCCATATGGAGTCTCTGGATGAAAATCTTGCCAAGTACTTCCCTTCTTTGTCATCGTAAGAGTATTGTTGGGTCAAGAACCCTTTCACAGATTTTCCAAGCCGTTCAGAAAATTTACTAAGCCTGCAGGAAGAGTAAAAATTGACTGAACTGAAGAATGATCACAAAGTTAAAATTAAATTTAATGGGCTGTCATTATATATATTTTGGATATCAGTGAAAACAGAGTTTCTTCCCATCTCCTAGAAAGCGATAAACATATTGCTACAATTCTCAACATCGTACTTGTGTGAGCATATATTTTCGTGTTTAATCAATATAAAAACCAAACCGAAGAATGTACTATTGTCTGTGGAAGAAGAACGTTGTGTGTGCCTATCAAAGATGCAACCATGAATTAAGTAGTTGTGTTCAAAAAAGAAAGCCCAAGTTTCACATTAAATTAAGTGACAGTATGAACCATTGTTATTCTATTAAAACTTGTATTATTTTCAGTTGTGAATTAATAATAAAACTATAAAATGCAACTTATATTTTCGTTGACGAGTTTATAAAGAAACATTATAATAACACAAAACTACTGCAAAATATATACACCAAGTTTGTTTATAACCAGTAAGCCAGATGTAAAATTAAAATGTTTGTAATTTTTTTTATTAACAGTAATATTAGTAACCTAAATATTATTAGGCAGTAAATACTTATATAATATTTTATTCAAAAGTATGATCTAATTATTATTTACTACTAACCCATTTTTTTACGTGTCTTTATTTAATTTATCTCTGTAGAATCTATTATATGTCAGCCAGGTAGGGGTTCATTGATATTTTTCGAAATATTTCAAGGGTTCCTCCAAACAAAAAAGGTTGGGAATCACTTCCTTATACATATGGGATCTCTATAAATACAACAATACAATAGTCGATGGAGAATCTAACTCCTTTAGATAGATTTAATACAATATTTAACTCATCGGCTACCATGACAACGCAAACAATTGGTAGCCATGGAAATATAAGCAAATGGCTACCATGGCAATGTAAATAAATGGCTACCATGGCAATGTAAATAAATGTCTACCATACCAATGTAAACAATTGATAAACATGGGTATGTACATAAATAGCTAACATGGCAATGTAAGCAATTGGTAGTCATGGAAATGTAAGACAAATGGTTATCAAGCAATGTAGGCAATTAGTTTAATAAACTACTTTCGCTCCTCGACTGTGAACGAGAAACTTAAAAAGACGTTTCAAAGTTTCAAGAGCAATAAATACTTTACTTGTCAAACGCAAAATTATATTTGATTAATAAAATATGTTAATTCGTATAATCCAATGCTATTTGTAATAACCAAATAAAACGGGAACATTAAGAAAATTAGTATTCCTAAAAAATAATATTAGACCCATTGCTGGAACTAAATAAAGCCGTAGCCATCTGAAAGGCTGACAAAAGAGTGTACAGTTGAATTCAAAATAAGTTAATAACGAAAGGGAATTTTTAAAAGTTAGAAGTGATAATGAAACATCGAAAAGAGAATTCCAGGAAAAAAAAACATATCCCACGGAATTACAACTCCACCAGTCCGACTAGCCCTTAGTTTATGAGTTTTCTCACAAATTACACATCTCTCATTTATATACTGTAATGGGCCTTGACAGGTAACCATTTAAAGGGTATTTGCTGTTCCCACAATACAGTTGCGCCACTCAAGGCGATGTTGAGTAGTTAACTTACCCCCACAGTTTTTAGTTGCTTTATGCAGTAACCTCAATGACAAACTTAACATTCGAGTTCAAAAGGTTTCTTTTTCCATCCAAGGAATGGAGAATAAAAGGCTAATAGCTTATATAAATATACAGTATATAGTTGATTAAAATTGCACATTCCATCGTAGTCCAGTTTTGACTTTTTTTTGTCGATTTATTACTATTAAATGATTTATACACATTAATGATTTAATTTATAATGTTTCTTTAGGTTGACTTTTGAGTTTGATTCTGACGTAAAGGATTTATGTGACCCACGTGATTATTGGAACCATCGTCATTGCATTAGTAACAATTATCATATTTTCAAAGCTGCCACTCACTTCTGCAAAATAAACTAAAAAAAAAAATACTTTTTTTTCTCTCCACAAACTGTTTGTTGTGATTTGGAACACGTACTGTATATTTGTACAAACAAATTCATGACATTGATGTACGTGTGGTATTCATTTTAAGCGTTTTTTATACTATTTTACCAGTGATGGGGAAGTCTGAGTTCAAATCATGGCCATCGTTCTTAAGTGAATTTTCCTCTATTGTTCCCGCTCACCCTTACCACTAATGGGGGTGTATTTCCTCTAAATTATACCTTTCTCATCCTTATTAACGTTGCCTACTTGTGATATCACTGCCGGTCAAAACAGGATTTCTCATGTTAGTGAATGTATGTTTTAATCTGCGCGCTTTAAAGATATAACGTTGATACAAAAACCATACATTCTTAAATAATTCTAAAAAATATCCTACAGTATCGCAACATTATTATTTTTATCTATAAGGAGGTTTTTTGTAGACGATATTTTTTTATAAATCATCTACAACTTAGGCTGTTTGGCCTGGTCACGAAAATGACCTGTAGTAACCTTCCGTCCAGGATGTAGATTAAAAAAAGCCCATGGTAGCATATGAAACAAGAAAAAGGTGAAATTAAAAAGCAAGTAAATGTTTTAAGGGTGCCAATATTAAAGTGACTGTGTAAACTCATCAGGAGAAAAAGGAAATGAGTTATCAGCAGATAGACAAGAGCCCTCTCAGAGTGTTCTTATCATTTTCTTCCCTCTCTTTCGGTTTAGTACATTGGCGTCAAAGTGTGATAGTGCTCAGAATGCTCAGATGCGTCAAGTTAGGATGCAACCCGCTTCGTAATATCCTAGTAGGAAGCGTCGTTAACCCATTAATTTATATGCGTACAGCCAGAACAAGTACTAAAAAGTGACGGAAAAACTAACAATAAACAAAAAAAATAATTAAAATATAAAATATGTGTCAGTCCATATGAACATGGACTGACGATAATAAAGTTTAGTTAATGAATAAGCTTACAAATGGAATGTTAATATTTATATTAATTTTCCTCGTCTTGATCATCTTTCCATTACCTAATATTGGTCCAAGAAAAGAGAAAAAAAATGGCAGAAGACATCATGCTCCAACCCATAGCCGAGGCCATCCTTCCAATTGAAATTGTTCCAGGGATAACAAGGTGAGCTTTCACGTTCTTGATGCCCTTTGCGATTCCCATACCGGCACAGATCATCATAGTTGATCAAAATGTAGTAACAAACAACTATACTGAAACTATATTAAGATAACATTTATGTATTTATTACAGTTCATTTAAAGACAATAATCAGCATCGTGGTATAGTGGTCAATACTTAGATGCTGACTTAAAGGTCTTGAGTTTGATTCCAAGCTTGCACCGAGGGGTTTTTTTTAGTAGAAAGGGGAATAATTACCACGGTCACCGGGAGGAAAGCTGCTATAATACCTTGAATAATACCAATCTATATGTAATACATATTTATCCACTCCGGAAATTTAACCGAGGAGACCTAGCTCATTAGAATGCCCAAGGTGACCAGGCGAAAATTTAAGCCGATCATTTGATTCGATCGTTGGAAAGTTAATCGATTAGCTTGATTAATCGCAATCCTATTAATTGGTAAAAATAATCGATTACTCACATAATAATAATCGAGTAATCGATTAATCTATTATAATGGCCCATTCCTACTTCTATGAGAGAGGAAGGAGGGAAAGAAAAAAGCACGAGAAAACCACAGATGTAGGATACACGACATCATTAAACGCCCTTTCTGTCCTTCCCCCAAACCCGTTACCTCAAACTGCCCACGCCCTCAGTACACCCGTCTCTTTCTTTATGCCTCCAGCCACTCCCCAGATCCCAGACAGTTCCCCTTCACCTCAATCCAGTGGCAACATTTAACATGAGATCCTCAAGCAAGACACTTCGGAACAGGAAGACACATCACCCCCCTAACCAACATCATTCACTCCCCAAACATTATTTTTCCTTTCTCTTTAACAAGAGTGTTACATCTAGCCCCTCAACCCCCACGGGTAGATAAAAACTTTGACTCACGAGGTCATATTCGGGTTCGAATTACAGCCGTGAAGACTATGTTTTTTTTAAATCTATTTTGATTTTTCATGTAGTTCTACAATACCATTTTTACTTTCTCTCGACACCTCGGAGGGAAATTGTTGGGATCTCCAAAAAAATAGAACTCGGGATTTTGATAAATGTCTAAGTTTCATTCCCACATGAAACAAAAAAAAAGTGGTTTTCTCAATGCTGCCTCTGTCTGCGTCTATCCGTCTTTCTGTATCTTGGGCTAGATCCAAAACTAATTTACCGATTGGGCTAGCACTTGGTATTTATGGTTTTCATAAGGTCCTCCCGATGTGTTTTTGTAATTAGATATCCAACCCTAAGTTTAAGGGTAGTTTATTTAAGAGCAAAAAGAGAGAAAATCGATTTTCTCGAAATTACCTCAAACTGTTTTGATTACATTTAATATCTTGACATTGTTTATGATTATGAACAAGATGGAAATTTTCATTTTCTCATGAAACTGTCTTTGCGAGGACTTTAACATTGGGGATATTTTGCAATTTTCATTATTTCTCAGCAGCTGTGGACTCTAACAGAGATATGCGAGTACAAGGAATATAATCTATCATAACAATTATAGGGGGCTTAGATGAAAGTTGTGAAGATTTAGCTCAGAACACCTTGCTTAATAAATATTTTGACTAAATAGATGATTATTAACAAGCACAATAAATTACAGAAAGTAACATAACGTAATGTAGATTTGAATATAAAGTATATTAACATTTCTCATGCAGCAATAATGGAATTGGAGGAGGATTAGCTATGTATGTATAATCTCATCTAAGTCATAATGTTTTAATAATATAAAATGAGAGTTTTATTCGATATGGATAGAGCTATATAAAGTAAATAATCATGTAAAAGTATTTATTTGTAGGAGGATACTACAGGCCACCACTTAATGACTTCCATGACATTATACAAACACTTGATGAAGATATGCCTATGTGTAATAACACGCCTTCTTTTTGGTAGGTGACTTTAATTTGAATGCGAGTGTAGATAATAATGAGACAATGAGGTGTAAATCGGTTTACTTATCTAATGGCTTTGATTTACACAACCATTCAACCAGAGTTACAGATACATCCAAAACTATCATCAACCACTTTATTTCCAATACAAACGCCCTTAAAATAAACATTTAAACCCTCTATAATTTTATAAGTGATCACAGTATTCTAACAGGAAATAATAAAATGGTGAATATAGGCAGATCTGAAAAAGAAATTATAAGCAAAAATATAAACTATAATACCCCTATAATACCTTAAAAAGTGCTATTTTTGTAACAACCACAACTAAAAAATTCACAAGCTTTTGGGTAACACCACAACTTAAAGAAATGGTTAATTGACGTGACAAGTTAAAAAAACTACAAAAGGAATTTTTTTTAAAAGAGAAGCTCAGAGTATTAAACAATAATATTACTACTCTAAAAATAAACTGTTTAAAATAATACAACCATAATTTATTTTTAAACTACCAGGGTAACCCCAATAAAAGTATGAAAAAGTATTAATAATATGTTGTGCAGAAATACCAAAATTGTTAATAAAATAAATAGAATTGAAAATAAAAATAAAGTAACATTGACAAACTGCAAAGAAATTGCTGACACGTTTTTTAAACATTTCATAATGATTGGGTCAAAGCCATAGCCAGTCAATAATTTTAGGGGGGGTTTGATGGGCAAATCCTCCCAATTGCCAGAGGCTGGAAAAAATTATTTATGAAAAACCTTTCTAGAAGCCATCTGAAGTGTATTTTATGGCAACATATCCCCCTAACTGCCGAAGGTTAGGTAAAATTCTACATATTAAACACCTCTAGAAGCTATCTGAAGTGCTTTTTATGGTAGCACCGCCCCCTAATTTGTACTTATATTTTAATTTGGTTATTGTTTGAACCATAAATAAAGCTATGTATGTATATTTTATAAAATTTCGGGGGGGAGGGGGTTACACCACTACGTCCCTGGATTGGGTCACAGCTGTCCGATCAAATATCAACTGTTCCAGGTGACACTGTTGAGCAGCTTGGAACACAAACATTTGAACCAACCTCTACCTAGCCCCAATTAATGAGAGAGAATTTAAACTACTTCTAACAAAACTTTATAATACGACTAGTTAAGGACATGATGATATAACACCAGCAAAAGTTAAAAACTGTATTCACAAACTGATCCCTATATTGACACACAATATTAATCAAATGTTTCAATCAGGTATGTATCCAGTTGCATTGAAAATAGCTAGAATCGCTCCAATTTTTATAAATGAAGACAGGAAAACGTTAATAATTATCGTCCTATATCAGTACTTAGTAACTTTAGTAAATTATTTGAGCAAGTAATACAAAGGAGGCTAATAAACTATTACCTATATTTAATCTATATCTAATCTATATTTTACGGCTTTAGGAATGCTTGAAACACAGATAATGCTGCACTGTCTCTTGTAAGGGGAATACAACAATCTATTGATAAAGGAAAATATTCCACTTCTATCTTTATTGACCTCTGTAAACATTTGACACTGTTGATCATACAATACTCGTAAAAAAGTTAGAATATAGTGGAGTTAGATGTATTGCTCTTTTGATTCTAAAACTCTATTTAACAAACAGGTTGCATTATGTAAAGGTAAATGGCGCAAATATCAAATCAATGCATGTAAATACTTGCGTAGCACAAGGAAGTGTTCTTGGACCTACTTTTTTCCCAATTTACGTCAGTAATCTAGGCAAACTTAAACTTAATAGTTCACCTAATCTCTATGAAGACGACACTGTAATACTATACAAATCTTATGGAAATATAAATAACACCATAGTACATATGCAAGAGGACTTAATGACTTTAAATTAATTTTTTAGAATTAACAAATTGACAGTTAATACAGAAAGAACCAGCTACATACTTTTCTCGTCCCACAAATGTGTTTTAATATACCTATCAATCTACATACCAATGGAAGACATCTTTCAAAAACAAATTATATCAAATATCTAGGACTACATATAGATCGATATATGAGATGGCATAAACATGTAGACTATGTTCTAAAAAATATATCACCCCCAATAGGAATGCTACAAAGATTATCAGGAATGCTTGTACCTGTGAAAAATACCATTTATTATTCCCTCATTCATAGCCATTTGAAATATGTCAATCACCTCTGGGGATCAGCTGCATTCACCATCCTTCAAACCCATCAAATAGTCCAAAACAAATCTCTTAAGAACCTATATTGTTTCCCTAACATGTATCCAAGCAAATACATCTACAATAATCACAATACGTTACCAATAAAAGGAATATATCATTACAATCTACTACTTCACATCTACAATGACCTTAAGAACAATTTAAATAGAGCATTACAACACAATCATCATACCAGACAAGCGAATGACATATTATTACATACAACACGAACGCAGATTGGCAAGAAAACTTTTACTTTTGAAGGGTATTGATTATACATCTCCCTACCCGGGTCGTTAAAAATACTAGTTCGTTATATTTATTTAAAAAGCAACTTAAAATCCATCTAATCGAATCTTGGCATAGGTAAAAATCTCATGCAAGCCTAACTTGTTGAACCGTTAACATGGATTAAACTGCATTACATTCTGAATATTATCTATTAGATGTATGCTTGCTTGTTAATGCTAATGTTATTATATATTATTATCTATAATACCATGCTACACTAGTTCAAATGTTAAAAGAAGAACACGAAAATTGTCTAGCTGTAAAAAAACCCTGTATTTTCAAAGCCTATTGCAAAAAGAAAAACATGAATAATTGTTTGGATGTTAAAAAAATGCTATTATTATTTTTAATTATTATGTAAATAATTGATGTACGCCATATTATGTTAATGTCTGCACTACAATCCTATTTTATTATAAGATCTCCATTCACAGCTTTGCTCAAGGAGATGAATTGTAAACTCTTATGTATTTGATTTAATAACAATAAACAATTTAAAAAATGAGATAACATATCATTGTAAAATTGTAGAACTATTAATGCTAAAAGTTTTTTTATTTGAATAATGCATTTATAAAATCAATAACTTCCGAGGCAAATATATACTTTTAATTCAGATATTTGAAAATTAATTTGATTCCTATGCTCTTTGGTGGTCAGAGTTATTTCTCTTTTCTTAACTTTTCTAGTTCCTAATGCCATAAAGTAAGTAAGAGCGTATATTATTTGATTTATGACATTTGGTGTAGTGTTCCTATAACAATGTAAAGACCTATTATTTCGTTTCACAAATATTACGAGTTTTTAGTAAATGTCCATTTTAAGATAAAAGTGGGAGAAAGTATGTGCAGTGCACGGTACCATTTATTTGTAAAATATTAATGTGCCTAATTAAAATGTACACTCTGTTTATCCTGAAAGGCAATAGTCTTAAACTTGATTATTTACACTATGACCTTGTATTATAAGGAATGAACGTTGTGAATTGTCTATAAATAATAATAATAACTACTTACTGCGTGTCTGGGCTACCCAATTTGTGGAAAGATTTGTCAGTAGTCTACTAATGTAGCGTTGCCCAGGTGACGCCCGAATGTACTAATCGTACATCCTTTCCATGAAGGCTCTTTCCATGTGCCGATGAGATGAAGTGATGGTGATAGTAAATATGAGGGTGTGGAACCAGTGGAAACAATTAAACCTAACTTAAGCCAAACAAGCCAAACCCTGGCGACTGTTGGGGTAATTCCCCTTACAGGAAACATGGCCAAGGTACCAGCCGAGAATTGAACCCGGGACTCCACGCTCATAGCCATGTGCACTGGCCATTACAACATGGTGTCTGTTTAACTAGCAATAAGAATCTTACACAAATAGGGGAATAAACCCACCAATATATCCTAGGGTCTACCTCTTAACTGTGGATTCACACGTTCACTGAAAAACAGGAGTAGTGCTCTAAACCGACAAAAAAATATAGTGACATCAGCGTTATCCATTCTGTATGATTTGTAACATTTTCAAATTTGTCATTTACGCTCAATAGCTTCTATTTGGGAAACCATAGAAACTTACAAACAAAATGTAATTTAGTTCGTAAACATCTACAATACGAGCTTTGTAACCAGATAAAAGCATATGAACAGACAACCGCGTCTACTGTTGATGTAAGGATATTTGTATTAATTTGTCACACGTAAAGCGAGCGTGTTGTTCTTCCTTTTGTGTTAATTTGTTTCACAACACAACAATTTAAAACAAATATTTGGATATTAATATAACTTATCTGTTTAGAAGAATAAAAGTATAATTAGTTGATAATTTGCCGTCTCTAATTCACACTGCAAAGCATCTTTGATCGTGCGAAAGCTGTATCACTCTAGACAATTCTGTTTTATGTTTTCAGCGAAAGTGTGAATTACACTTTGATGCTAAATTCAAAGTATTTTAGCATTTAATGGCACAATTCCTCAGCGGTCAAAAGTAAAGAAATATGGTTTCCAAATTAATAAACTTACCTAACCTAAATATAATCAAAAAAGTTAGGCTTATCAGGTAGGTTATCCATACCTCAAACTTGAACAATCTCTCTACGTTGGGCGAGAAAAATCTCGAGATCAGGTCTATAACGGTGTAAGAAGACATCGGGATGACTATCTCCTGATTGGTTAAATTCATGCTCACAAAGATGAAAGCTGTCATGGCGGAAAACGTGGCCTCAGATTCTTATGCTAGTGCCATTCCCAAGATGACGTTTGGGTACACCCCGTTTAGTAGTAGTTTAAAGTCGAACACTCTCACAACGCCACTAATGAAGGTTTCCTTTTCACCGGCGTATTGGCCTTCAGCATTAATATTAGTTTGAGTATTATGTCCCAGTTGCCTATGAATAAATGCATAGTTATTATTTAGATCTTGATACATTTATAGAAAAGGGAAAATATGTAATAACAATTGTATTATTATTTGATTTAAAACAAGCGTTGACAGAAAAGTTGTAATTACCATTATAATAACAAATACAAATTTAAGAAAGGAAAGGAAAACATATTCAAGCCAAGTTGATTGTGATGGTAACACTCTGTTAGGGCAAGAGAGAAACAAATTAATTCACACTGGAGTGGATAGAAAATTTAATTTCAAAAGTTATTTTATTTTTATTAGAACATTAAAAACTAAGGTTATGTTAGTTTAATTTAATTTAAAGTTGGGATGAGGAGGGTAGTTTTAGATAAAGTGCAACCTAATTAAATTGGAGAGAGAGTGGGAAATACCAATGTTAATATAGATAAGCCACAGTGCTAAATAATATGCTAAAAACTTCAGTGAAAAGTCACAATCACACGCAGAAAAAAACAAATTGATAAATTACATGTAGAAAACCAAATAACAATGCTCATTTATAGAGAAACCACAGCGATAAATCATATGCTAAGAAACTCAGCGACAAGTCACAATCCCATGTGGAAAACAAAATTGAAAAATTACGTGTAGAAAATCAAAATTACATTGCACATATATACATAACCACAGTGGTAAATCACCAGTATAAAGCCACAGTGATACATCCTATGTGTAAAACCACACTGGTAAATTGCGTGTGCAAAACCACACTGTCAAATCACATGAGTAAAGCCATAGTGTTAAATCACCTGTGTAAACAATAGTAGTAAATCGCATGTGTAAAATCACACTGGTAAATAACATGTGTAGAGCCATAGTGATAACATGTGTAAAATCACAATGATAAATGGCATGTATAAAACCATAGTGGTAAAACACATGTGTAAAATCACAGCGATACATCACAGTTATAAAACCAGAGTGTAAAATACATACGTTAAACCACAGTGGTAAATAACATGTAGAAACTATAATGATAGCTCACATAAAAGCTAAAAACCCTATAGTTATAATTAAACTTCTTATTTATCACGACCTTCAAACAAAGGAATACTTGACTCTCAACCAACGATAAGGTGAAAAACCCAATATGTTTCATCAAAAGTCATATTAAAATAAACTGTATTCTTAAAATCAGACTTTTTATTATAATACATTAAGTTACCATATTGATAGCATGAGCCAAGACGATCACCCATTCATAACCACCTTCTGGAGGTACAACATTGATTTCTTGTTATAGTTGGAAGAACCAAGCATTATTCTCAACGGTTATTATGTTGTACTATAAATAATACCATTTGACAGCAAATTAATTGCAAGATTGGTGACCTAATGATGATGATAGAATATCTGGGAAAATATATTTAAAGTAGTTTCATATTAAATTTTTACACACACATATTATTACAATGCTTATAATATTTTACACTAAAATAAAAAACTGATAATTTTACTAAAGTTTGGTGGTGTTACTATTGTGAAGCCAGTGCACTTGCCATTTATTTGCCTTATTTGTTATATACGAGGGGTGGCTATTAAATAACCGGACTGATGCTGCTCCCAGCAAACTACGAGCGTGCCGCGACATGTTTGAACATGACTGTGTCTGATGGTACTTCCCCCACCCTGAACTCGCTAGACAAGCCAGCAGGTCGCTCAGTTTGACTGTAGCAGTTGATTTAATTAGTCTACGCACTAGTGGCGCGTCGGAAAAATGCCAAGTGGTCAGACGGAGCAACGGGTTAACCTCAAGTTTCTTGTTAAACTAGGGAAAACTGCCACAGAAGCTTATGGCAATGTTGAAAGAAGTCTACAGGAATGAATGTTTATCCCGCACACAAGTTTTTGAGTGGTTTAAACGGTTTAAATATAGGCGTGAAACGACTGAAGACGATCGGCACCCAGGACGGCCCTCAACGTCAAAAACGGACGAAAACATTGAAAAACTTGGTAAATTAATCCGCGCTGATCTTTGTCTCATCATCCGAGGGCTTGCTGAAATGACAGGAATCGACAAAGAAAGTGTTCGACAGATTTTGCATGAATAATTTAACATGTGGAAGGTTTGCGCAAAAATGGTACCGAAACTCCTCACTCTCGAGCAAAAGGAATCAAGACAGAACATTTGTACTGACATCCTAAACAACATCGCCACTGATCCAAATTTGTTATACAAGGTGATTACTTGTGATGAATCGTGGTTTTTTACTTACGATCCCGAAACAAAGAGGCATTCCATGCATTGGAAGAGCCCAAGCTCGCCAAGAAAAAAAAATCCAGGATGAGAAAATCCAAATTCAAAGCAATGATGATTGTCTTTTACGACATTCGTGGCATTGTCTACGTTCACTGGGTACCCGAGAGCCAGACGGTCAATCAACATTTCTACATCGAGGTTCTGACGGCCCTACGTGAGCGTGTGAGAAGACGAAGACCCGATTTGTGGAAGACCAAGTCCTGGATCCTTCACCAAGACAATGCACCAGCCCATTCTGCCTTGTCTGTGAAAGCGTTCATCGCAAAATACGGCATCACCGTTTTGGAAAATCCACCGTACTCGCCCGACCTTGCCCCTGTGACATTTATATATTTCCCAAGGTCAAGTCGGCTCTGAAGGGGACAAGATTTGAAAGTGTGGAAGCGGTTAAAGCAAAAGCGACGGAGGTGCTCAACCAGCTGACAGAAGAGGATTTCCAGCACTGCTTACAACAGTGGAAACGTCGTATGGAGCGGTGTAGGGATCGCCAAGGGAAGTACATTGAAGGCGATAAAACTTCTGCTGTAATTGGTGACAAATAAAAAGTGTTATAACTTCAGTCCGGTTATTTAATAGCCATACCTCGTATATCTATCTCTCCCCATCTTTGTTTAACAGGTAGCCGAGTCAGCCCTACTGCCAGTGGCCTAGGGGGTAAAGGGAGGAGCTTAATTGAAGGGAAAGTGATCCATGTAGAAGAGTCTGGGTTCATTTTCTTACAGCCCAGTATTATGGAAATGGAGACCTTCATACTATGACTGCGGCCCATATTTATATATGACTGGCGGTCAGCAGGGTGACCCCAGTCTGAGTTCAGGTTATTGTAATGAGTGTACCAGCATGTCCGGGCAAGAGCTAGTAGGTCGAGGTGAGGACCAGCTTGTCCACGTAAGATAAAGCGTGTCCATGTGAGGGTCACAATATCAGGGTTAGAGATTTCGTGTCCTAGTGTAAGTTGATCTCAGCTCAGCGTGGCGTTTGTGGACTAGTGTGTTGGTGACCAATAGAAGACTTACGTGAATGACAGGGATGACGTAGACATTGACTGTTTACTTGTAATCTGTGTTGATAATTAACATTATTAGTAGCCCCACCGCCGGGGGGAGGGGGGGAGTGAAAATTGGTATCATAGTACTGGGCCCATAATCCAGATTTACAAATTTAAAAAAAAGATAAAAAACACAGGATAAATTGATTATGCATACTAAGAAATAGGCAACCCCACAGCTGTGGTTTCCCATTAAGGAGCGTATTAACATTTTTCATCATTATATCCTTGTTTCCATTAAAGTATTGTGCTTAAATACTGAAAATAAATTTGGCACATAGCGAGAATCTGGCAGTAAATCAAATTCATTTTAAATCTAAGTATTTCTTTATGTGCGTAGCATTTCAGATTTCAGTTACTTTATAGATTTTATACACTTCTTTTCTTTTGTAAATGTGAAAACAAAGTTTATAAAAATGTACACACCTAAGCAGAGCAGTGGAAGAGGAATAAAAAGGGGGGGTATTTCCCCCTTGAAATAATTTGTCCACCCTTGACTGGACTAAGCCTGCTCCTCTCTAGAATTATTTAACTTTCCTCTGATGTTCTAAGAAGTCACCTTTACTAGAATAAACTTGCCTCCTCTACATTTATTCCACTTCTATGTTGAACTAGAATATGAAGCCCTCCTGACTGGAATAAACTTGTCCGCCTCTAGATGTATTAATTTCTCTATGATATTATTGATTATAAAGATGAAATATGGTCTAACATCAAGCTCTAAATAGCTTTTAGAGCCCCGCAGTTTTCAAAAAATTTCTGGGATAGGCTTATTATAATAAATAGTTTCAAAAGAGCTCTACTTTTTTAATAATTTCCAGGCAAGGACATCCAAATAGCTTATAGAGTTATAGAGTTTTAAAAAAATTTCTAAGGGAATAAAACTTAAAATAACATCTATTATAGGCAGTTAATTTCAGGCGAAGACCACTCTAAATAGGTTCAAGCAATGTTCATATTTCAATTTTTTTTTGAGAACTACCTCAATTGATCTGGTGTAATGAGGCTTGATTTAACTAAACACTCTTTACTTTATTATTTAAAGAGAAAGTATTGTAACAATGAAAAGTTCACATCTCAAGATTAGAATAAACATTTTTAGTTTATGTGCTCCCAAACCCAAAAAAGTGGATTTTACAATTCTGTATGCCCCCATATCTGACCATCTGTCTTTTTCAGGCCACAGATCTGAATGTGTTTGATGGATTTGGTGCAAAATTTCTCCTATTTAGACCCTTAACCTTAATTTAAGTGTAGTTTATTTATTAGTGATTTTTTTCTGAAATTGCTCTAATAATTTTGTTTGAAATGAATATCTAGGAATTGCTTAACCTCACAATTAAACATTTGGTACTTTGTTACTGGGAAAAATTTGTTTAAGGGTAGCTTGCTGAAGAATGGTTTTAGAAAATTCAAAATATTTAAAAAATCACCCTAAAAGTTTGGTTTAAAATATATATTTGGGGATTGTTTGGGATTAAAATTACAGCTGGATATTTAGTTTTTGGGAAAAAATTAATTCAATGATAGTTTACTGATAACATAACTTGTAAAAAATCTTTACATATAATAAAACCCCAAATTTTTTTGAGCCTTCGTTTCTGTTTGTTGCCAGTAAATTCAATAAATATTCTTCGGATAGAAACGGGACTACTTACATCTTATATACCATCACGCTCTTTAATCAGCAAACGAAGAAATTTTGAAACCACTGGTTGTTAGTGTGATTAAATTTGCTTTTTAAATTTGCAACAATAGAAATATATTTTAGTCTATAAACCATTTTTGTAAGTCTCCTTGACAACGAGGGCTTTTTAAAGTTCGACAAACAAATTATAAATCTTCTTAGCAGACACTGTTTTGGAAGGTATGTTTTCAATAGTTTTACTTTCTCCCTATTTTACAAGTAGAGAAAGTATTGTGATCGTCAAATAAATCCAATTTGAGATTTTGACGAATATCGACGTTTCATTACCCCCCCGAATCTGAAAAAGTGTTATTTTGAATTTCCGTCTCTGTCTGTCTGTACCTCCAACTAGAGCCTAAAATATTTTACCGATCTGGCTAAAACTTGATATCTAGCTTTTTCATAGAGCTGCCCGAAGGCGTTTTTGGAATTGGGTATCCAACCCTAAAACTGAGGGTAGTTTACTGAAGGGCAAAAAGAGAAAAAGTATATTTTATCAAACTTGGCTCTAACGATTTTGATTAAAATTCGTATCTAGGCGTTGATTAAGATTATAAATAAATTGGCTATTTTCATTTTCTCATAAAAATGAATTTTAGGGTACTTTACAAAATCTGAAATTTCCGTATCTCCAAAACAATTTGAGATACAAAATAACTTATCACTGTAACATTGTTACTATTAAAAATAAAAAATTTTTATATGAAATATTTTTTTATTATAAAAACAACAGTTTCTGAGATATTAACAAATATATTAATACAATTTTGTGAGCTTTAGTTGTAACGAGATACTACTTAAGTTTTAACGCAATAATTTCCAATGCCATAGAGTAATCAAATATAAGTAAGTCTCTCAAAAAGTTTATGTTATTTATCCTTAAACCCCTTAGGAGAAATGTTTGTACAACAATGATCTATCTCCTTTTTAGACTCAATAGTCAATAGTCACATTTTTATTGGTCAAAATTTATAAAGGATGAGTTTAATAGCAATGCTGTGACATGAAGATGTGCAACACCTAATAAATGGTCGAAAATTTTAAATGGAATTTGATATTTTAATACGAAGTGTTGACACTTGTGGACCTAATATTGATCATTTTTGTATCTGTCCAAACATACAAATGAAGACATTAATTCTTTAAAAATTAAATTATAAAATTTAAAACCAGGACTCAAAAAATGTTTTACACAAATATAGTTCAATTAATGCTTGGGTTTTCTGGTGTATATTATCTCATTTCACATATATTACGAGTTTTGAGTAAATATCTCCAATTTTAAACAATAGAGCGAGAAAGTCCGTGCGGAGTACCGTACTATTTATTTTGCATTAACATTGGAAGGTAAATAGTGTCTATTTCACAAATAAAAAAATGCATATGAGTACACTGTCACCTGTTGTTTGATCTTTAATTTACAGAGATAAGGTTAGGTTATTTTTTTTTACTAGCGCTTAGCTAATGATAAACAACACATATCATGACTTCTATTGTTTATTGCAAAAGCTAATCCACAATAGAGAGCCACCCACTTTTAGTTTGCTTTCATTTATGTCTTAATATTCGGCATTTTTTAAAGTTATTTTATGGCTTGCATGTAAACTAGTTTTTTTTTCTATGATAGTATTACTAAACTATTTATTTTGCTACACAATGCATTAATGCTTCCACGTTAGAGATCCACTAACATTGTGCTCACATTTACCTCTTAAATTTAGATATTTTTTCAGTTCGCTTATGTTTTTCCGTGTAAGTTAGTTTTATTTTGTTTCTTTGATATTAAATTTAAACTATTTCTTTTGTTGTTCAAAGCAATAATGCTATCAATTAAGAGGGCCCCTACTAGCTTTCTTACATTTGTGTCTTAGATTTGGGTACTTTTATATTATTTAATAGTTTTACGTGTATATTGTGCGTGGTTAGTTTTGTTCCTTTGAGGCGGTGTTGTTCATTGCAACAGTGGCTCCACTCAAGATAGCCTATTTTATTGTGCTGTTTATTTTACAAATTAAATCTAGGTATTTTTCAGTTATTTTATGATCTGACCTGTAAAAAAAGTTTATTTAATTTTGTTTCTCTGACAGTAAATCAAAACTTTATCTTTTGTTGTTTTCTGAAACAATTTATTCATATAAAATAATCATTAAGTAGCTTCCTTACATTTGAGTCTTAAGTTTAGCAAATTTTCATCAGTTATTTTATGTATTTTCATCTAAATTGCATTTATTTAGTTTTGTTTCTTTTATAATAATATATGTTAAAACAATTTAGTTTGTTGTTCGTTTTTTTAAACAATACTTCCACGTAAGAGAGCTACTGTTAGTATGCTTGCAGTTGTGTCTTGAATTTAGTTATGTGTTCAGTCATTTTATACTGTCGTTTGTGAACTAGGCTTATCTAGTTGGACTTCTTGGTAAAAAACTAACAGCACAATTTTATTTGGTTTGATAGGGTGCTTATTATGAAGTGCTTCTATCAATTTCATTCAGTTTTGTTTCTTTTATAATAAATGTAACCTATGCATATAATCAAACTCTAAGGTTTGTCTGCACATTCAAATTTTTGTGGAATTTTCCTTTTATCTTGGCATATTTGTTTATCTGTTTGTTTGTTGCCAGGTAACTCAAAAAGTATTCATTGTAGGGATACGTGACTTCTTCTGTTGTACTTATTATTTTAAGATAACCATGGCATGCTATATACCATCACGCTATCTTATCAGTGAGCGTAGTAGTATTGAAAAAACGGGGTGTAAGCAGTGCACATTCGTCGCGGCTGGTATTGCAAGTACATAAGATGGCACGTGATATGAGCTAGGGTGTGGATGGGAAGAGAATTGGAGTGACCGAGTCCATATTTCCTAGTGAATCTCTGTAATGATATAAAACACTGCTCTTGACTAAGTTTAATTCTTTTCTAGCATTTGAAGTTGTCGAATGTGTTTTCGTAATAATTAATACATATAAGCAACAAGCAACTGATAGTTTAAAATACCTACTTTAAAATCGCTCTAACGATTTGTTTAGAAGTAGATGTCTGGTAAATTTTTAACACTTTAAATAATATTTCTTAAAACTAATCGGCTATAGTACTGTAGTTTACTGAAGATTTATTTTCAAAAACTTTAAATGGTTTTGAAAATAATCAAATAATTTTTCTTAAAATTGTTTTCTGGACATTATTTTACATGATAAATAATTATATGTGTTTATTTCATAAAATAAAATAACTTAAGTGTAGTTTAATTTAGACAAATTTTAAAAAACTTGTAAAAGGTATTTAAAAAAGAGCCTTTATATTTGGTTCAAGATGGCTACCTTGGAATTATTTTTCCTGAATTTGTTTTTATATTTTTTAAAACATAAATAATGTAGGGTAATTTACATATAATTTATTTTTGAATATTGAGCTTTTTTAGAATAGCTGTAACAATTTTTTTTTGATTTAGTATCTAAATGCTTTTATTGGGATTAACAAAACTAAATACTTGTATTTTTAAGAAACACATTCTTAAAGCTTGTCCTTAAAAACAATACTATTTAAAAATTTGTTTCAAGCTATAATTTACTATATGAGAAAGTCTGTACGATTGTGTCATACCGAATATGTATTGTATTTTCACACAAATAAGGGCAAATTTTATTTTTACTCTACCCTCCTCATATCCACCGCTTGGGGATTGTAAGAGACTACATACATTTACCTTATGCGCAGAAGACAAAAAGTGGTCCAAGCCTTCCTTTGTATATGATAAACCCAATAATAGGGTCAATATAATTTGGTGTTCATCAACCTTGAAGACTTGCCCTGACTCTTTTTCAAGTGGGTTAGGTTAACGTTATATCACTTGCCAAATTAATATATATTATTGGTTGACCAAACAAATATGGTTTTCTATGTTAATGCTGTTTTAACTTGTAACTTGTAGAAAACTTAAATATTGGGTTGAGTGAATGAGACCTGTCCAACCCCAAATTAACTGTCCAATCTTGCCGCTTGTGAAGATTTAAATCTTATATAGTAAAATAAACAACGAATGGGAGGATATCTTAAATTTATTTATTCGTTACAAAACTATATAAAAATATTTTATAATTAAAACACTTAACTTTGTATTAATTAAGTTTAGTGTTAAATTTTATTAATAGTATTTATAATGACATAATATACAAACTGGACTTCCAAATGTATCCACGAAATAACTATTATGGTGTAGAAATCGTAGACTTTTTTTTATTCATGATTTTAAAACAATTTAACTAGACACATTTTATCTCTGCCTATTTTTTTGTTGTTTTGAAACACTTCTTTCGGTGATAAATCTTGAATTCATCTGTGCAATAAAGATAAGGTAAGAATAGTATCATATACTAATTTTATAAGACGCCTTTGATCCAGTGACTCCTGTTACACGTGAGGTTTGTTTGAAGAGTTGAAATGTGCCCAATCATACAGTTGTATACTAGTATTATACCTTACCATTTTGTATATTGCCACCCGGAGCGGTGGCTACGCGAAAAAAGGTTATAGTCTCATATGAGGTGATTTTCCAGTCACGAGCAGTCCTGAATTTGAATACCTTCTATATATACTGAAAATGGCTTCTTCTAAGCGATTTCCAACTCTTAACAAACGCAAGCACTGGTATATTTCCCCTTAATTATACCTTAACTTACTCTGATACATAATACTGTAACTAAGACGATTAGTAGGACCCTGTTATTATTATTATTATTAAATTTTCTGTCTTTCAACACGTTCGTTGCCTTGTTCATAATAAGTCATCCAAAATGACTCAGTATCAATGGTCAGGGGGGGATTTACAACTCTACCGCCCATAGGTACTAAATAATTTGCCACCCACTTTACCTACGTTAATTTCTAACCTCCTAAACCCCCGTTTCCCCCCTGAATCCTCTTATACACCGACACATATATACCATTAACACAAGTGCTATCTGTGGGATGACAGATAAAAAGTTCTTACATTATTTTATTATTTAGAATAGTGAGGTTTTAAAAGTAGTAAGGATCTAATCAAATACTTAAAAAATTTAAATAAATACTCTTAAATTATTAAATTAAATCATTTAAAAATATTAAGTCTGCATTAGTAGACTGTAGAACATGTTAGTAAAGATAAAATATTAGCATTTACACAATAAGAAAATAGTCTACAATTTTTTTCGCCTTGATTTATGCTGGGTCGATGATGCCAGACCTTTTAGCCAATAAGTGACCCTCAATTAAGACGATTGTCAGTGAATTAAGGCAATATTCTGTCATGTTGGTACACAGATAGAGCAAACCACAACAATCACACCCACGATGAAGCCATCAAATTATTTTAACTGATAGAAAAGCTAAGTATTTTCTTTTCGTCATTCAAAATTTGCCGTCTCTAAAATCTGTAGCCCTAGGCACGTGCCTACTAGGCCTATGCGTAAATCCACCCGTGTCAATGGGAGCAACTATTAAACATTCTAAAGGATAGAGAGGTGGATTGGAAGGAAAGAATGGTGAATGCCTCGAGCGTAATGTCGGAGTACATATTGGGAGTAAGTTGACGGAGGAAAGTAGAATCGGGTGTATTCGATTTGCTAGCGACGTGGTGGTATTAGGGGAGAATAAACAGAAATGGTCGGAAATGTTGAAACACTTGATGAAGTTTGCGAGGAAAGTGGGATGCAAATTAATAAGAGGCAAACAAAAAGTATGGTTATTGGCACGTAAGGAAAAGGATAAAGATTAAAATTGATGGGGATGAAATAGCTCAAGTCTCAGTTTTAAAGTATCTGGGAAGTTGTATACTTGAAGATATGTGCTGTGGACATGATGTAAAATCTCGAATTGCCATAGCTAAATTAGTATTTAATAGCAAGAAGAGACTATCGTGTATCCCCTTAGATAAAGGATTGAGGAATAAACTGGAAAAGGGATCTTTTTGGAATGTAGCACTATATGAGGCAGACACGTGGACATTAAGGAAGGAGTAGGAGTGAAGATTGGAAGCGTTTGAGATATGGGTGTGGAGGAGTTTGAAAAATGTAATTTGGGTGGAAAGAGTAGGGGATGAGTTAAACGCTGGAGAGAGTTAGGGAAAAGAGAAGGATATTTATTAGAGGTTGTCAACAACAGGAAGAGAAAGTGGATTGGTCACTGAATGAAAAGGAAAAGTTTAGTAGTGGGTGCTATGAAAGGAATGGTGGTGAAGGTAGCATTTTTTTTGTTACTTTTACAATAAAAAAGCAATGTACGAAAATTAGTATATAAATGAACAATGACATGTTAAGCCCATGATAAAATACTTAAATTTAAACCTAACTTGATTCATGATCCGACTCTCTTCACTTATCAAATGTAATCTTGGTCCAATATAAAATACTTTATGAAACTTACAAAACTGTTAAAAAAGAAGGGCAAGACAGACCATAACCCATTATGTTATTGTGAAAAATTCCAATAAGTTCCTTCAAGGAAATTCCCATTTGGTGGCCTGGGCATGAACCGTTAATTAGTGTGGATATCCATTTTACCAATTATCAGTTACCATTTATGTTTTATTTAATATGTTATAAGATTAAAAAATGGTTAATATGGATCTTGGGCCAGGGCCTGAGGAAGTTCCAGGTCCGGGACTATGGTACCAATAGTTCCCTTCTCGTGGTAGGCTTGACTTTATCACATTAAGTTCCATATTAGTTTGAATACAAGTTGTTAAAGTTGAATTACCTTTTAAAGACTTCAATGAAACCATAAATAATACAATAATATTGAGTCATTTTAATTTTAAGTACTTAAAAGAAGTGAATATGATTTAAATGCATTTTGCTTGATTTTTTAATTAGTGCGTTTAATAATATAGCCATTAATTACATATTATTCCCACCAGGAGTCACGCTATAGAAAGCGTAACTATATTAAAATACTGGTTTTACGATGATGGGAGGTTGAGGTTTGAATCTTGATTTTGTCTGAATAGTAAAATATGATTAATAAAAGTATTTCCCCCATAATTTTTGTATGTTAAAGTGGGATCAATTCTTTTGAATTATCTTCCTACTCCTTAAATTAAGTTTATTTATGACAATTAAATATAACGATTAAAAAAAAGATTTAGTCTTTGGCGAAAACTTAGTTTCTTGCAATTTGGATACCTTGAACAAAGTTTACACCCATGCTGTTGGGCTTAAGTTAAAAACGTGTCAATTAACATAAGAATAGTAACAATAAATCGCCTACGCCTAAAGTATTGTTTGCCCAATTTTCACTAGACCACGACCAGTCTCATGCATAGAGAGTAAAAAACAGAGGATTATTTCTTAATTAACTGATTTAATTATGATTTGCAAGTTTCTTCGCCTCCAGTTGGTAATCGCTGACTCGGTGAGCCACATGACGATAGTCAGCGCAGTCATGCCGTTTATGGCGACGATACACCAGTTGTAACTGCCACTGACGTCACGGACAAAACCTTGAGAAAAAAGAGGAGTTAATTAGTGAGAAAAATGTCTGACAACACATGTTATTGTAATATATTTTATGCAAACATATTGTAATATTGGATAGATTGAGAAATAAATATTTTCTTGTAATTTAAGGATAAATTGATCAGAAATCGTCCCATTACACTGATTTTAAGAATTAATTATTTTGCTTATTTTATGGCATTAGGAACTAGAAATTTAATTGCCGCACTTACAATGTACGACACCTTTACCTAGCTTGAGATAGTTCTATCCAGTCCCCCTCGTTACAGTATATCTCTTTCAGGTGAATTCTAATTTTATCCTCCCAGCTGAGTTTAGATCTTTCCAATGATATCTTCACGTTGAGTTTGCTAGTCAGTATCTTGAACAAGGTTCTAGAATATTAGAGTTTTACATTAAAGCTGCATGTTCTGCCCACCGTAATCTACGAGACTTGACTATCATAACAATGTCTTAGGTTGGTTGATTACAGGTCTTTAATTCATCATTATGTAAGCACCTTCATTCCCGAGTATACTCATCTTTTTTCGGACCAAATATCTTCCTAAGCCCCTTGTTTTCGAACACCGTAAATATGTTTTCGTCGTATAACGTAATATAACATGTTTCAAAACCATATAGAACATTCAATTTTTTTTTACTAGTTCTTCTTTGCCTAGCCTACAGAATTTTTTTGCGTAGAATAGGAACCATTCTATCATTGAAAGAAACCAAGTTAAAATAATTCTAGTATAATTTAAGTGTGTAGGACAAGATTATACTAAATAATTAAGTATTTAAATTCAATAATAATATTATTTTATATATTTTATATAATTTATCTTGAAAACATAATTAACCTTTTTAATTAAGAGTTTCAAAACTTTATGCTATTATCGTTTATTGAACTTTTACAAAATATTAGACTTTTAACGGAATTGAAATGAACACTTCTCACGACCTTGTAATATGTTTGAGTAAAATATTTTAAATCTTATTCATGCATTATATAATCTTTGTTATATAAATTATAAAGTGTAATTGATAATTAATATAACAAATGTTAGTTTTTGTTTGATTTATATGATTTTATAGTCACTATGGATTAAAACTTGATGTATTCTCTTACTTTAAATATTGATTAATACTATTAAAGGCAAAAGTATTGAACAATTTAAAGCTTTAAACTATATTTGCTAAAAAACTCTGAAATAATTTTTAATACGTAAATGTTGATTACAATTTTACGTTGCGTAGTCATTCCCATGTTAAAAATATTGTGCTATATTATATTTAATTCTTCAAATATGTGATTTCTTATAATCGCCAAAGTTAAAAGATACACTTGAGTTTATAGAAGGGATGATTTAATTTCTGATATACTTTATCGATAATTTGAAGTAAATGTGGCCAAAACATTAATAAGTAAAATTATTAGAAACGACTGTCACCAAGACAGTTTTTACTAAAACTACAAGCTTAAAATTTACAAACAACAAAATACCATTGAATGCTCATATCATTTGCAACCACATATAAAAATATCAGTTACCAGGATATATAAAACGTAGAGAACATAAACACATTTCTTCACGAAATTTTTCAAAGAAAGTTACCAAACTAAAATAACTAACATCGAGCTATGAAATAATGTATATGTTTTCTTTGAGGAGAATAATCGTTGGATTTATTCAAGTTGTCCCTTGCCACAGTGAAAATATATGTGCACATGTATAACTTAATTTTTTGACTAAGGCATATGTTTATATATTTTTGACAACTGGTTATATTTTGTGCAATTCCTAAATTTTAGATTAACTCCTTCAGAACCGTTCATTTTAATGTACGGTACCAAAACCCATACTAGTTCTGTTTATAAAATTACTTGTACTTCTCCTATTCTCAATAGTTCCTTCGTCATACCAAATTCATCAGATTAGATGAATAATATGATAGCCGTGGTACTTAAAATGTTACCATAAGGTTTTAATAATTGAAGTAGTATACTAGGATAGTTATATATGTTACAGTATAAATCAGATTACAGGACAAACTAGATCGGACTAGGCTGAATTGATACATCTTGAGCCTCAGGATGTACTAGTTTAGTTTAACCTAGTCTAAATTCGTTAATCCTGAAATTTTGACCTAGCTCATAGGATAGATTAGTGTAGCCTACAATTTTATTAGGACATACCAGGCTTAGATTAGATTATGTTAGCTGACAACATTTGCGTGTGAATTGTGTATGATGAAACCTGTCCAGGGTCAATTCATCGTATGGTTCAAGAAAAATGAACACTAGTACTGCCTAGAAACATCGGGCTTTACCGGTTTATACTACAAGCGACAGGATGTATCAATTCGGCCTAGTCCTAACTAGTTTGTTCTGGAATCGGGTTTGGACTGTAAAATCTTATATATAATTTGATAAGCCCATTTCCGGTAATATAAATTACGAGGAAATTACTGAACATATTTTGACAAACGAACACTCATTTTAACGCTTAGGAGTCCAAAATGGCCGGAAAAATTATATTTTTTCACTAAAACCCGAATTTCACAGATAATTTTCAGTTCTTCATTCTTTGTTTAAACACTATGGCAACCGTTATTTGATGCATGCTGTAAATCGCTAAATAAAACATATATTTTTAGCTGATAAATAATAACTTAATCTTTATATTTTGTTGGTCCGAACACATCCCAATTGTGTCTTTGGATTAATATTTCTCTTTTGAAGCTGGTCACAAACACATATAAGTTTAGATGCATAAACTGGGGAAACTTTTTTAAAATTGGAATGTCTTTATCGTTAATTCGCATTTAAATCAATAATATTCAACATAATTTGAAAATTAAATTTGTCTACGTTTTGTTTCGTGCATAATAAAATAATGTTTACCTAAGTTTTGGTAAGTATTATAAGATCAAAAACGATAAAATGCTCTTGAATAGTGTTTAAAAATAGCCCTTTTAACTATCTAAATATGAGTTTTGGAGAATAATGAGTTTCGATGTTAATTTTATTCAAATAATGGGCTTTGATGCTCAATTTAGCAAACAGTAACACAATGCAAATACGTAATTTAAGCTATCTTTTCTTTTTACCACTTAATTTTAAGGATATGATATTTAAAATAATGTTTTGTGAACCACATCTATTGTTTCATATAATTACAAACACAGTACAATAAGATGTTATGTTTACATGTTGATACTTAATTTTGAGGGAATGCCATTTCAAAGTACCGTAATGTTTTAAGTACCACATCTATATTTTCTAATTCTCTCTCTATTTGACTCTCTCACGCTCTCACACATTTTCTCACACTATCACCCCTCAAACACACATCCTCTCTATAACACTTTATCCCTTTCTCTCACACGCTCTCTACCTTCACATACACTCTTTATCACACAATTACTCTCACATTATCTTTATTATAATCTCTCTTTCTTAAGCTCTATCTCAAACACTCTCTCGAATGCTCTGTCTTTCTAAAATGCTCTCTCTTAAACACTCTCTCTCAAACACAGCTCTCTCTCAAATGCTCTCTATTTCTCAAATACTTTCTATCTTGCAAACTCTCTCTCTCTATCGAACGTTCTATTTCTTGAACGCTTTCTCATAAACGCTCTCTCTAAAACTCCATCTAGCTCAAACTCCCTCTATCTCAAACTCCCTCTATACCAAACTCTCTCAATCTCACTCTTTCTCTCAAACTCTCTCTCTCTCTTAAATTCTCTAACTCTAATTTTCTCTGTCTAAGCTAATCTCTCCCTCTTTAGCTTTTTCTCTCAACTCTCACTAACACACTCTCAACATTTCTCTCTATCTCACACAATATCTCGCCCAAAATTGTACACACTCACTCTTTCTCTCTCTCTCACACACAAACATTCTCTCGCACATTTTATCACGCATTCTCTCTGATATATTCTCTTTCTCTCTCACACACTGTATTTCACTGTCTCCCACACTTTCTTTCACACACACACACACACACACACTTTTTTATATTCTCCCAGTACTTCTCTCTCTAGCAGATAGACATACTCTCACTATCACTCGATCTCTCTCAATTATTCATTTTCATTCTCTTACACTAACTTTCTCGTACTTACACACTCATTTTCACACTCACCCACACACTTACACTCTCATTTTCACTATAACATTTTATCAATCTCTCTATCATATATCTTATACATAATTTGATAAGCCTGTTTCCAGTAATAGAAATTACAAGGAAATGGCTAAGCAGATTTTGACAAACGAACACTAATTTTAAAGACTAGGGAATCAGAATGCCGGTAAAGATAGTGGCCTAAAACTAAAACCCAATTTTCCTAGCAAATTTTCCATCTTTTACTTTTGTGTGGGAAGTGGTTCATCTGTACAATCATTCTTTGTTAACATCACCATGGAAACCATAATTTGTGTATAGCTGTATATTGGTAAACATAATATTGGTCTTTGTTTAAAAAAAATATCAGCCCAGTAGTTACTTGATTGGTCGGTGCAACGAGTTGATACAGATCTGGTAGAGGGGTCGTTTTAAAGTTCTCATCGGGGCGTGAAGGGGGAAAATATACGTTTTTATTCAAATTACACAAATAAAACTAAATATCTAAGTAAAGTTGATAACCTTTGACGAGTCAACATTTAACTAAAAAGCGAGTGAGGGCTTATTATATAGATCCTTTCCCGATAAAATGTTTAAAATACACTTGAGTGAAATAATCGGTGGCCATCACTGCAACGACCCACTAGTGTATATATAGCTCCCATTAAAATTACGCTTATAATGTTTTTCACCTATGTAACATGACTTGTAGGAAATACTCGTTTATTTACAATTATTTTTAAGCTTCAAGTAACTTTGTGTAAACTTGGTCTACTAGACTTACTTTTAAAACTTAAAACGTCACTTGAAACTATGCGCATTATAGACTTTTAGTTTTGTTAAACAGGAGTCAGGGCGTGTACAAATATTTATTCAGAAATTGTTTGAGCAAGTTTACCTATGAAGGGTCCGAACATGATCATCATAATCCCATTGAAGACCATCTGCAGGCCTGTGGCTGAAGGAAGTCGATCTAAGGGAACATAGCTGGGCATGACAAGACCCATGTACACTGACCTGACACCTTTAGCAATCCCTAGAGCTACAGCTACCCCCAGCAGGGGATGAAAGGTGTTGACAAATATAATGGCTGTAACAAGGATAATTGAAATCTTATAATTACATGATATAAAAATATAATAATTTTCTAAAATACTCTTCATTTAAATAGTCTGAATAAAAATTAGAAATTTCTCAAAACGGTGAAAATTGTGTTTAAAATCTTTATGAAATAACAAATTTTATCATATAATATCGTTAAATATTTGCCACTGGTCACAAAATGGCCATTATAATATCCGCTACAAACAAATATCTTACAAATATTCATTGATTGAGGGAACTCATTTCCTAGATTTTGGAAATGTTATTCACTTTCATATTTAAAACTAATCCATATTCAACAGTTTAATCTTTATCAAATCAAGATGTGCTATTATTGATATATTTCGGAAGTTGAAGTTTATAGCTTGAGTGATTGGTGATATACTGTACTTAAATAACCTTTATTTTGGGGCTTACTGACTCAGTGATCATCACATCCTATAGTGTATTTCCAGTTAACATAGAACCTTGAAAATTTGCATACAGATGTAATTAGGATATAAACTAAGAATAAAATATTAAATTTAAAATTTTCAACATGGATCCCAAAAATGGGCAAGGAAAGAGTCACCTTCACCCCTCTCCCTCATTAACTCATTTTCAAAGAATGAAAGAAACGTAAAGATTAAACATCCTGTCAAGATGAACTATTTTAGCCATTTTTCCAAAGTTGAAGTTATAGCTTAGGTGGTTAGTGAAATACAGGACTTAAATACCCCTATTTGATCAGGACTCACTAACTTAATCACTCATTGGTCATAAAATGCTATAGGGCACTTCAAGTCAACATATAGGTCTAGCTTTAAAAATTGGCATGGAGGATGTAAACCAAGGAGAAAAAACAAAATCTCAAATTTTTAAAATGATTCTTAAAAATGGGTTGGAGGGGGTGTAGGGTGTAATATAGGGATTTAACTTTGTTAATTATTATCACAGTCAAGTAACATAAAATTTTAAATGTCTTAGTAAGTAGAATCCACAAATATTTTGCTTCATTTTGATAAGACACATAATTCAAAAGTTATCATTACGATCGATTATATTAATTTATTACAGTAGGTAAGTACGTATTCTTATCTCTAATCTGCACAAAAATTAATGATATACACTAAACATTTATGTAAAAGACATGTCAAGCTCTACGCCACAAAATCCTTAAATTATTCAGCCTTGAAAAGGAGGGAGATATAGAAGAGGGCCAAGCTCAATTTGCAATATGTCTTTCCAAATAACTTGTTACTTCTTTTAAGTTTATCTAAGTGCACTAATATGATTTTAAGTCACTAGTCAAGTGTATAGTAAAAATTTAACTAGAGACGTA
The DNA here is from genome assembly GCA_901482245.1 of Timema douglasi. Lineage (NCBI taxonomy): Eukaryota > Metazoa > Arthropoda > Insecta > Phasmatodea > Timematidae > Timema > Timema douglasi. The sequence goes on from CABEEJ010000801.1 coordinate 135,850, forward strand.
ATATCAGATTAATGCACTTGGATAGATGAAAAGTGACAGGTTATTTGGAAATACATATTGAAATCTGAGTTTGGCACTATTTTATCAGTGCGCGTTTGGACAGTGCAGTGAAACGTTGTTTATTAGTTCATTGTGCGAATTTATCCGTGCCGACTGAAGTCGTCTAGAGTCAGTCAGTTGAATGACAACAGCATAAAGACAACAGTGCTTTTACACAGTGCGTCAGTGTAGTGAAACGGCGTTAACGAGTGTATATATATCTATATATATATATATTATTTATTTATTTAGTTAAATTGTGATATATTACGTGCCGACTGAAGAAGTGGCGGCCCATCAGTCTGCTCAGCAACATAGGAAAATTATTTGAAAAAATAATTCTGCAGCGACTGAAAGCCTTCGGCAGGGAGCAGAGGATTATCCCCGACGTACAATTTGGTTTTCGGAACCGGCATTCAACAATACACCCAGTCCTGAGCCTAGTGGAGGACACGACAGAAAGCTTCAATCGAGGGGAAATCACGCTTGAGGTAATTATGGATGTCGAGAAGGCCTTCGATAAGGTTTGGCACGCCGGCCTTATCTACAAAATGATCCAGGCCAATTTCCCAAAAATTTACGTGCAGCTGATCAAGAGTTTTTTAACTGGACGACAATTCCAGGTCAACATGGGAGGGAAAAGGTCGCCCCTTCATAGGGTCGGAGCGGGGGATCCACAGGGGTCGGCACTCTCCCCGTTTCTATACACCGTGTATGTCGCTGACATCCCTACGGACCCGATGGTAACGATTAGGCTCTTTGCAGACGATACCATGTTCACCATAGCCAACAAGAACGTGAAATACGCCCATCGCCGACTGCAGCGGTACCTGAACGAGTTCAGCAGTTGGCTGGAAAAATGGAGAATAAAAGTCAATTCAGAAAAATCGTGAGCCATGTTAATTACTAGGAGGAGACCCCAAACACCTGCCCAGCTTGTAGTGTTGGAAGAGGATATCCCCTACAAGAGTTCTATGAAATACCTCGGGGTGATGTTAGATGCCAGACTCGCATGGAGGGAACACGCAGACTACACAAGAAAAAAGGCAATGGGGGCCTTCATCGCAAACTATGGCCTGCTCAAGAGCCCAGTGCTGGGGATCAACAACAAGTTGCTACTGTACAAGAGCTTAGTACAACCGATTCTGCTATACGGATGCGAGGCGTGGGGGTATGCTCCCGAGTCAGTGATAGGTACACTACAAGTAGTACAAAACAAGATTCTTAGGAGTATCCTAGGTGTGAACACCCGATCCAGCAATGAGTACATACACGCTACCACTGGCAGTGCGACACTTCAGGAAATCTTCCGGAAGCGAGGCGACAAGCTCTATAAACGAGCCAGCGAGGTAGAGGACAACGCCACAATTAGAAGATTGGGCCAGTANAAATCTTCCGGCAGCGAGGCGACAAGTTCTATAAACGAGCCCGCGAGGTAGAGGACAACGCCACAATTAGCAGATTAGGCCAGTACGACCCTCATGAGACAAGGAGATACAAGAAGCCCTGACTCGAATGAGAATTACATCTGCACACCTCCCCAATCAACCCTTTCCTACTAACCACTCCTCTTTCTAAGCATAGCCAATCCCTGGGTCCCCATCCTCTCACGTCCCCACAAACTATGTACTAGAATCATTCTATTCACACTTTCACTTTCATCAACGCCATCTTCGCTTAGTGTCTAATATTATTTCGATGTATTTTCTTTCAGCTCGTCTAGAACTTACCCACTCACATCGGGCCTAACTGCGCTTGTGTTTCCATCACAGTGTACGAGGGATCGATCTAGAAACTCCACACTAACTCTTCTGCTCCCAACATACAAACCTTCACCCACCAACTCCATTTTCCCTTTACAACCAAATTACACTTTTAGACATAGAGGTTATGATCTGTGACTACAGATCGGTACTTTAGGCATAAACAAGCCACCTACTCCCTCTGAAAGTCGCTTCTGACATTCAGAGCTAGTAGTTCAAGGCAAACAAGGGAGCTGCCACTATTTTATATCGCATTACTTTTCAAGGATGAATAATTTAAGAATTTTGATGATGTTTAATTGGCACGTTTTTTACAGAAATTCTTCAAGTGCATATATGCTACGTGATTTAATCTGTAATATATTATTTTAGCACTGCGTCTTCCTACACGTTTGGGCTATAAGCTTATGTAATAATTACCCTATTGGTTTTAGGAATAGTCAAGGTTATATTTATAATAATTGTACCAGAATTTGCATATAATGAGAGTAGAAAACCTTTTGGGAAAACGACCCTAAGTACACCTGACTGAGATTTGAACTTTGACCTCCCCATCATCAGCAGGTTAGTCTACTGCGAGAATTTCACCTTATACTATATGGCCACTGAAGTGGGTAATCTTTATGACCATTATTTGTCCAAGCCACCCTGGAAATACGCTATCAAAACTTTATAATAAATTGTAGCAGGATAGGCATTCTCAAAAAAAGATGGCTATGTTATTTCTTATATAGATTGGCTAACATGATATTAACTTAACAATCCAAAAGAAATGTTAATAAATGCCTTCAATTTTCAGTAATAAATGTTAATAAGGGCCTTAAATTTCCAATAATAAATGTTAATAAGTGCCTTAAATTTTCAATACTCACTATATAAATTGAGCACTAATGTACTACAAACAACAGGTGTTTTCAAAAATGAGGGAGGGGAAGTGGGGAAGAGGACCAGTGGGCTAAAACTCTGGGGGCCAAGTTAGCACACATCTTTGTTTTTGAAAAATATTTGAATTATTTACTAAGGAACGTTTATTATTTATAAATATAAATAATTTTTTAGTGAAATTTGGTTGTACAAATTGTATTAAGTTAACATTAAAGACATAAACCGTAATATAATATATATGAACAATATTTGATTGATATTTGAAAGAAATTGGTAATAATAATCACAAGAATTGATACTTTATAGTTATGAATGTCTTGAAATTATAACAAACATCTAAAACTTCAGTACATATTAAAATTGTAGACATTTGAGTGAAAGTTATATTTAGACCTGTGTTTTTTTAAAAAGGATGATGTGATCATACATATTTCGTATTTCTGTATTATTTATAGAATTGACAGAATAAGTTATTAAGTTTGAAAAATTATAAAAATTGAATTTCTTTCTTATATGTATTTCATTGTTCTTTGGTTACTGTTGCAAATATTGCAACGTTATTTATAAGACATGTTTCGATGCTACGACGGCATCATCCTCAGGTCTGATAAAAAAAGAAGAAACACGCCAAATGAAATCATGGTCAAAACATTGCCTAACGCATTGTGTTATAACCATGATTTCATTTGGTGTGTTTACTGCTTGGAGCGTTCACTTCATTTGTATGTATAAATATACTAAATTCTGCCACATACATTAACTAATTTACCTTAAAAATGGTAGGCCGTACGTGAAAAGCATAAAATAGCAAATCTGACCCTTATAACTTGCAACCTGTAATTATTTTAAATAATTGAATCACTATTTATAGCTTATGAGTTATGACTATACACTTGTTGACATACTGCAGTGCAATTTTTAATGACATATTGCCTTAATACTCATTTGACCTTCCACAAAAAACTGCCTGTTTCCTTTTCCATAATATTTCATTGCTCAGTTGGCTTTGATCTCCAAGATCAACCCAAATTTTTGTAAGGATAATATTTGTAATTATAACTGTTTAATTGAAAGGTCAAATAAGAACTCAATATGAAATATGAGATTTTATTGAATGTATCTAGATATATTATTCTTATTGAAAAACTATCCAAAATTATGAAATATATATGTTTCAACAGAACCCACAGAGCCAAGTCTTCAACATCTGGGGGCTAAAAACATACCTTTTGATTTCAATGAGGGAAAACACATTGACATGACTGGATCTCACTTATTATATTCACTGTTTGAGTGTGGGAGAAAGATTGACTTGTAAGATGCCAAACATATGAAACATAGATATCACTAAGAAGATTTACAAAATTATAATAGCCGAATAAAATATTTACTTTCATGCTAGTGTTTGATGTATCCCTTGTTTTTTGTCCTCTAGTACCTCCCCTCCCACCCACCCAATTCATGCACATTGTCTTGAATTCTAGACTAGACCACAAACCTCTCTGGCAGGAATACATATTTAGTATAAATCCTTCTAGCATAGCACAATTAAAATTATATACAAATATAATGGTGGCAATAGTTGTAACATATTTCCTGTATAAAGTAAATCAGTGTCCTAATAGAGTATCTTTGTTTCCCACCTAGAACTACTAAGGTGATATAAAATAAAGACGATTGCAAAGGTAAAGTCATCTAAAATGAATAAAGGACATAATATTTACATATACTCCTTAGGAGAATCTAGATGAAACCAAATACTTTGATAAGCCAAGCTAAAGTGAGAGGTTAATTTAATCAGTTGTAGTAGAAAAAGTTGTTATAGTGATAGACATGTGATTCAATTAGCCAAATATAAATTAGCACATTTAAGATAATTACTTTTGGTTTCATTTCACTATAAAGCAACTTTGTTTATGCAAACATATAAAAAAAGATATGAAGTACTCACTCATCCTGGAAGCGATCAGCATGACCATACTGATAAGATACATAGTCCTGACACTGTAACCCACGTAGTCAGCAAAAAATGGAGAAGAAAACCTGAATATGATGTCTGCCGCAGCGATTGTTGACATGATTGTTGCCGTCTGGTAGTCGGATAAGCCCAGCTCATCCAAAATTAATGGCGTCAGAAATGAGAAATTTAACTCTGCACTCATGACAATATTCATGCCCAGCATTAGAATTATGTAATGAGTGTCTTTTAGAAGGGACAGATCCAAGATGCTGGCGATTCGCTCCAACAGTCTCTGAAATGCTCCTTTTCTATTTTTTACCTTATTTATTTTGTTTTGAATCCCATCGCTGAAAATGGAATTGTTTACTTATTAAATTTATTTGTTCGAATCATGATTATAATATAAACAATTTTACATTAGAACATAAATATAATATGTGTAGGCACATTTTTTATTTAATAATTTTTTAAATGACCTGGAACTATATTAATATTTACCTTAATTTATTATATTCTTCAAAATTATACTCATGGTATTTATAATACATCTAACTTATTTAATAGTACATACTATGCTAGTTATTTAGAGAAGTATCATAAGTTAAATAATAATAATTATTATTTAAATATTAATAGTGGTTCTTATATTAGTTCAAATGGCTTAAAACTATGTTTTCCTAATTTACATCAAATATTGTACACGTATGTGTAGTCCCTTGTTAGAATCCCAGTTAAATACATTGATATAGCAAAGTTTTGGTAAGGGGAATCCGGACAAAACAACATTTAAGGGTTTCAAGGCGTTAGCATCACTGATATAATAAGAGTTTTAAATCCCATTGATTAAGACAAGTTATATTATAGTTTAATCAATTAGGTATCTTTAAACAACTCTGTATTCAAACTAATTTGAACTGAGTCATTCACAATTATAGCCCCTTGTAATCAAGTTGTACCTGTTTTCTACATCGTCAGTTTGTTTCAAGGCAGTGTACGTTGTCTCGTCGAATATCTTGATGCTGTTCTCCGAATTGATTGGTTCCTCTTGTGTGAGTGATTCCACTCCAAAACGTGACACGAACTTATTTGGGGAGGACTCGGATATTATTGTATTATCTGAATAGAAGAAATTGAATATGTTTTTAACTTTGAAAACTAATATACATAAACGACTGCTAGTTAAGTAAGATATACAATTGTAGTGCACAGAAGGAGAGAGAGGCGTAGGAGGTGGTATTGTAGTAGCGGTAGAGAAAATGATGTAGAAAAGTATTTTTGTTATGAAACATGATAAACTAAAAAATACAATTTAATACTCACCCTAAACCAATTCCATGCTGTCAACACGCAGAGCAAACTAAGCCGCACGGAAAGGATTTTTGGACAGTTATTAAAGACCACATGCTCAGTCGGGACTTCTCAACATAACTGTCAACTACTACTTTCCTACAATTTTTCCGCAATGGTGTACAATTTACTTACTGTACATTATGATTTACTTCTGTTCAGCCTTAAGAGTTTTATATCTAATTTACTAACTGTATCTAGCTTTAAAAACAGCTTACTTTAATGGTACATGTCTATTATAAACAAGCTACTTGTACAAGGCTAGGATGCATAAAACAAACTCTAGTTAATGTACTAAAATTTCATAAAATTTATATATTAAAATATATTTGATTTTTAGAAAATTTGTCAACAAATTTAACAAGGTTGTGAGTTACAGGATAAAAATATATATGCATAAGGATGCCTTAATTGAAAATAATAAGTAAGCACTAAGTGTAGCAGGAATTTGATTATATTTTAAAACTCAATTGACATCTTAATGTTTTTATAAACATTGTTTTAAAATTAACCTAAATATTTTTTTGATGCTATTTCCACTGAAGAAGTTTAGTTATAATATTTACGTTGTGTGTAAGTATTTAAAAAAGTCGAATTTTATAAATTTGGAAATACTTTGCAAGAATTGGGGGGCAAACGAAGATGCATGAATGCAGTAGCTTGTACTTTTCTCAGTAGTAATTAATGTAAAGTGCCACAATAACATTGTTTTAATATGTCTGGAGGGCTGAAATTTTTTTAAATGCCCACGATATCGAAAGAGCTTTAATATCTTTGTTGCTTTTCCGTTTTAATAAAGAATATTTCAATGTATAAGTTCTTAATATGTCCCAGATGACTAGCAGATATTTCATAGTAATGGTGGGTCTATGTTTCATTTTGTTCCTATGAGTTGACACTCAACAGTCATTGCCTTCTTTCCCGGCTTGATTGGTATGTCAAGGTTAGCAACGGCTAACTTTTTTGATATGTTACTCAAGACAAATGCATGAACCTCTTGCAAATAATAGTACTTTTATATCCTGTAATAATTTCCAATTAAAATTAATATAAAGTGTTTGACAGATATTAACATAATTTGAAATGGTTATTTTATAGTTTTTGACCCCAGAGTATAATTTCCGTTCAATTTGGAAGCTGGACTGTAACTAATGGGTCCTCGACTGGGTGAATATTGATTTACATTACTACCCTTGGGTTTTAAACGTCTCCCACCTTGATAGGGTGAGTAATGCCTTACGTTACTTCCCTTGGGTTTCAACCAAACAAGGTTCCTCTATGGTCTGGGATAGTATTTACACCTATAACTACATCCACTGTCAGGATTCCTATCGGTTACTTCCTTGGCTTATTGGCCTTCCCAGTCGGTGGGGTGTTACGCTATTAAATTCGCTTATGTACTCATCAGACCCTGGCTTAACTCGAAATATAGTGAAAGGTCAAATTATTGAGCTCTAATCCTCCAAATTCATGGACTTGCACGAATAATCTACTTGTACATGGTCAATAGGTGTGGTTCAGCGTCATAATCGGGTGAAAATTCATCTGGATATTTTCTACCCCTCACCTTTCTTTGTTAGAGAAAGGCCTTTTAGTTGGCTTTTTAAATAGGACTTGCGTCGTTTCTCCATGGAAATACCACAAAGTTGCCTATAGGATTATTCTAGACGGTAGTTTTGACCCATTCAGAACGACTAGGCTCTCATTGGCTAGATTGGAGTTGCTATAAGTCAGCTCTATCGTACTGGTAGGACCTGTCCCCACTTGTGGTCTGATGTTCCTAAGTCTTTCAAGATTGACACTGACACTGATACGAGGGCCATGAGCGTTCTCTTAACCTAGACTTGAATAAAACCCACTGGGCTCATGATTATCCCAATCAAGGTCTCAGAACCATCGGAAGCTATAAGGCCCAATTAATATTTGTTTGTGTAGGTCATTGAAACTCTTATTGCCTAAACCTGGAGAGGTCCCAATGGTTATGCTCGCACGTGTGGATTCAGACTCCTTGCCGAGACCTGAAATTCTACCCACACCCACAATATACTCCTTTGTAAGCCAGGACTTTAGGATCTCAGATCTAAATAACAGGTTTCTACCTTGAGCGTCCATCACAATAGTGTAATCGTAAGTAATCTTGGATCACCCGCCCAAGCCAAAAGAACCTGTAGCTGCTTCATATTATTGAAACTAGATCCCTTCTTCCAATCAGGCCACCACACGCCATATCAGATATTGACGTCCTTCCTCTTCTCCAGCCTAGCCTCCACCTATCTTTCTTGACTCACATTCGTAAATTAGCTTTAGGATGTAGTCTAACGCCTCTAATAATAAACGATTACACGTGTTATCTTTAAATTGCAATACCTTCATCCTCTTGTCTATTCCCTTCATCTTCTACTGGATCCTCCTCCTTCCTCTTCATGTGCCACTTGATGGGCTGCAACAGGAAAGCTCCGACCAGTGAATGAAGGGAAAGCGCGCTCAGGATCAAACCAGTGCCTTGGACCCCATACACGGACATCAACTTACTGATGAGCAAGGGCATGATGATGGGCCCGATACCTGTGAGGGTCATGGAATAGCCCATCGCCTTGCCCCGTTTCTTCTTGAAGTACGAGTTCAGGGCCAGGGAGAATGATGGATGGAAGAAGCTCGCACCCAGAGCTGATAGAATAAATATGAGTCGTAATGTATTACATATTAGATTATTGTGTAGTTGGCTCTACTTATAAATAACCATTAAAATGTTAAAAACTAGACTAAGAGTAGCCAAATTTAATAGTTAAAAAAGTTTAACTATTGATGTAAAAATTAACCCCCCCTAGCAAAGATAAAGCTTAAAAGCACACATTAAAAAAAAAAAAATTACATTAAATAAGGGCTGTTATGATTTTTATTCATACTCGTGGGTAAGTGGGAACCGGTGTCAGTCTCGCCTAGTCTGGTTTGCCACCTATGGGAAGGTTGGGGCTCAAATCTTGGCTGGGTGTGTGGAGATGATTTTTATAAATGGATTACCACGACAATTTGTGCACATTTATTCTAAATTTTAGCTTCTTCCTCCTCCCTCCCCCAGTAGTGTACATATTCAAATAGCCCACGGGCGTAGTAAGATGCGGTGCCCCATAAACCAAACTATGTCCTTAATATCAAATAAGGTTATTTTTATGAATACTCTACTATGGATGATAATAGTATGTGTCGATTCAAATATTCTAAGTTAAAATAACTGACCTATAAAATTTTTGACTATCAGAATATTTCTGAATGAAGTCCAACACAAATTCAGCCAAATATAGGTTGCATACAGTGTCCTATTCTACTAATTACAGGTAGGAAAGTTATTTTATGAATAATTATTTTTGCTACTATTTTATATGTAGATTACCCGCCTCAGTGGCGTAGTTGGCTAACGCGCTTGTCGTGTTGAGCTCGACTGCTGAGGACGGGGAGATCGAGGTTCGAATCTCGGTCGGGTGAACTGGGGGTGGTTTTTCCTATAATGGTTTTCCACTCTCCCTCCACGCAAATGCGGGTTTACTTCCTCTAATTCAACCTTCCCAATTCCTAATCCATTAGAGTAATTAGTACTTAAAGCGTATAACCCGAACGGGTAGTAAGACGCGGTGCTAAATATTATTATTATTATTATTATATGTAGATTCTTGCAATACAGCAGTCGCTGTGTCTTGTAGCTCAACCCGTAAATTAACCATAGCCCAGAGGTGTATTTTTCGGTTTCATGTAAAGAATCAGTTTTAAAATATTGTGAAAATGTGATAAATGTAATATTACTTATATAAAGATTCAAATCTAAATAATATCTAAAACATCGAATAGTTAGAGTTAATATTTTAAAGAGAACAAATCATATTTATATATTTTTATAGTCATGATTTTTCAAACTAATGTTGGATACATTAAATGTGCACTTTACTTAATATTTGGTGATATGTCACAAAGGTCTACTCCAGTACAGTATACTTATAATTTTTTATCAAGAATATATTTATACATAATTTACTTTTATACTTCCAAACTATTAGGTTTTCATAAAACAAACGTGATTAAATCCTTTTAGTATTATCATAAAAAAGTTATTAAATACAAAGTGCAAGTACACATTTTCAATGTTAAACTGATGCATCCACTTAAAACAAAAGTTTCCTTTAGTTTATGCTATGGCCTTTTAAAAATATTAATGTATTTAAAAGTAAAACCTGGACAGGATAGTTGAAATCCACTATGCTGCAACCACTTATTTAGTCCGGCTCATTTTTTGGAAGAAGGTTATTTATTATTAAAGTAAATATTTCCTATTGATAATTTTCGTGAAAGTATTTGCTACATGGAAGCTATTTGCAACTACTCCAAGACGTATCACGTTGATTATGTGTTGTCATCGTGCAATAAAGCTATGCACACCATTTTATTTTAATAACATTGTAGATAAATAAACTAATTAATTTACATTATGTTTGAACATGTACATTTAATAGTACATGAGTAGTCACAAATTAAGTTAATATTAGTGGTGCAGCAATTCACACGGCCTCATAAACATATATTGACCCGTGATGGTATGCGATATAAACTAGAAACAGCTAATTATCAACATATTTTATTTCAGAATGAATAAATATATTCTATATATTATTGCCACGATGGGTGTTTTCAGATTATAATGTGATGTGTTGTATTGTGACAAAATTTAAGAAAACCATATACAATGCACTTTTTCTCTTTGAGTTGATTCTTATCTCCTCACGACAAATGACACAATCTAGCCTGTCTCTGGCTACACATCTCACACACACTATTATTATTTTTAAAGCTTTGTTTGGGTCTTTTAAACAAATTTTGCCCTACAGCGCCAACAAAATGGAAACTATTTAAACCCAGGTCAAACTGACTGCGCTGAAATATTGTATCTGGTATAGGGCCCGTCACGCGACTACGTTTATTCTCTGATCTGATTTTTCGGTAAACGTTAATCCACAATAATGGTGAGACCATTGAAAAACTGTACAAAAGTTAAATAATTTCTATTTATGTGACCAGGTGTAATCTTTCGACTAGACTTTATTAATTATCTGTGTTTAAAATATTTCTTTTTTTATTTGGAAATGTATATAGCTGTGTCACCATGGTTTAAAATAATTTTAGGCTATATAAAATATACCTATGGCTATATTATATTTAGAATTATATCTCTGATCCTTGACCATTCAAATATAAATAGGACACTCCAAACTAACTGTACGTTAAAACAAATATTTACTCAAATAAAAAAGTATTTATAACATGAGTTAATCAGGTAATCTATTTAACATTAGACTGAGAACGTTTTATTTAATTAACATTCATTACACATGCTTTACGTCATCACTTATATTTCTTATATATGTTAACATAAAAAAACGATTTACGGCAAAATTGAAACAAAAGATCGTCTGTTGGGGTAAATAGAATTACCTAGGTTAAGCTAGTAGCTTACAAGCGAACTTTTATTGGCAAAACTAGGGATTTATAAGCCAAACTAGAACAAAGATTCCCCTGTTGGTAAAAATGATTATATCCTTGCCGTTCCAAGATTTTATCAAAAACTAATTAATAGTTTCTCTTCGTTATTTATTAACCACGCTGTTTATTTGGCATGCTCAGTTTCTGTCCATACGCGTGCTTCCTCCCATGACACCAAGCCAGATTGCTGTTGGAATGGCAAACCCTCATTATCAGTCGCAGGCGGCATTCCTTATACCGACAACAAAACAGCTTTACTGTGACAATTTTTAGGTAGTTCCAAGTCTCCCGGCAGAGGGTTATCAAAGGAAAGTTCCTAAAGATGTTATATAATTTAAAAAAGTAATTATATTGATTAATTATTATTATAAATATAATTTATTACATATAAATTGATTCATTTCTCAGTGAGAAGAATCAACGTCAATCACTTTTATCAAACACTGACTGGCCTTGGAAAGTGGATTTTTTTTTATAGACGTGACTGGCCATATTATGACTTGAATCTAAATTTGCATGTTGAAACAAATTTGACTTATGATATATTCGCGCATGTCAAGGCATTCAGGGCAAAACTAATGATACTTGAATAACAGGTGAACGTTACTTTGACCCTCAAAAATGTTTAAACTATATTATGCGACCCGCATAACAAAAAGTTTGGAGACCCCTGGCATAGACGGAACTATAGCCTAGGTGCCGTAAGGATGAGGTAGATTTGGATAAGCCAAACTAATTGAACCTGTTTATTTCTTATTGTTTTTGGGGGTTGAGGGTTACTAAAGAGGCCATAATGTGCCTTAAAATTGAAAGGTTTTTAGTAAAAATGAAGCACTGAATTATTACAATAATAGATAAAAAGTCAAATATGTAAGTCCACAATATTTTACAAAAAAAAAAAAAAAANAAAAAAAAAAAATCACCCTACAGATTTTTCTGGCATCGATAGTTACATAAAATAACATTTCTGTTGCAAAGGCATCTATTCGAAGAACGTTTGTTGCAGCTCCAACAAAGGAAGTATTGCTCTCTACCAACTAAATCTTTAATTGCTGAAGTCCTGAAATAAGCCGTTCGGGGGTATCTCCTCTTCAAATAACAGTTATTTCTGTATTCACGAATCAAATTACGATCTAAAAAAAATAAGGTTCATCTTTGCCATTAGTGATTACTATCATACTCTAGGTTTATTATAAAAAATCTTCTACGAAAATCACAATACACTAATTGCAGTAAAATTGGTCGAACACACCATACTTTATTTCGATTTGGTACAGTCCAAATTATTTTCTATTCCAATAATATTTTAAAGATATTCTTTGTGATGGTCACCATCAAGAATTGGAGTGATTATATTGTCTATAACGTCACCTGGTGGGTGTGTTTTATCAGAAATAATCTTAATTTTATTTTCTCGTTTAGCTACATTTTCTCAAGCAAGTTTCTTTTTAGTACTTACGTCTTTCTGACTGTTGCTTTTAATAGAAACGGTATATTACAGAAGCTCTGAAGCAAACTCGTATTTAACTTTGTCCTCTTAGGATTCCACAAGAAATGCACGCAGCCCATTTTCATCTTATTTGCTCTTTATAATGTGTAAGGGCAGTGAAGACGCGGAGAGACCAACTCTTCGGTTCAATGACAAACATTGCATTATAAAGCGATCATTTTATTCCAAAATGAAAGGAACTGTTTTTCATAAACTGAATATTTCTTAGAGCATCTGACCATTTAATTTAGTTTTCCTTCATCCTAGTGGAAAGCATATTTCGATGTCTTGGCAAACTCTTATACAGAGCTTTGGCTGTGACTATACCGAGGTTTATAATGAACTATTTTAAGCCCCAGCCAAAAAGTCACTATCTACTTTATTAATTGGCTTACAAATTTCCATCCGTTATCCCCTATTGTTAGAAATATATCCCTCAGGTGGTAAGACACTTCTTCAGCTCTCTTACCTTGCAAAGCACGCAGCATTACAGCTTTAGTTAAGTGATCCTGGCGCACCATTCAAGTTTAAATTGTATATCAGCTTGGCTCTGTAAATTAATTAGATCAACCTGACAATGGCTGTTTCTTTCGGAATGAACAATTGGCTCTGAAATAAGCCCTCGTTTTTCTTATTTTGGCAAACTTGACACATTGATAAAAATAGGGATATAATACTCCAAGCTCAATTTCAACCATCACATTCTATAGCAACGTTATCAGCTTCAATTATATTACAAATATCATAAGCTGGGAAAATAATAACTAACTACATTATTTTCGCTTCTTGCCAAAAGTCTCTTTACTCCTCCAATCTTTATTATATCAAAACTGTTCAATCTTGTACAAGTGTATGTGTCTTATTTTCAGCAGATTTTGTAGCAAATACCTCCTGTTTATATCGGCATATATTTCATTTAATATGACATTGAATTATGTGTCTTTATTTCTTTCAGTTTTTAATAATTTTTAAATGAATCTTACTTTCCACTCCTTCTCTGAACTTTGCCCTGAAGTTTGAGGACCACTCATGATTTAAAATAATATATATCATAACACTAACGAATTACGTACAGACTCTATCACTCTAGCTGCTGATACTAAACTGACGACAGAGGAGAGCAACACAATGCTGCATGTACTGTAAACACAAATCCGATCCAACAATACCTTGCAATACGGTCCTACCAATTTATAACCACACGCGAGTATTTGGTCCGAAGGTTTTACTAGTTCAGCCAGGCCAAACTAGTTTAGCCAACAGGGGATCGCTTGTACTAGTTTTGCCTAGGCAATTATAGTTTGCATTGAATAGGGTTTTGCCACTAACGAATATAAGTCTTTCAGATTGCAGTAAATCCATCACAGTGTATTTGTAGCTAAACATAATACGTAAACCAAATATCCACTTACAATTAAGGAGACCATAAGTCATGAGGAAATGTATGAAAGAGTTGGCAAAACTTGTAAGCCCAACCCCTATTGCATTAAGGATTGACGCTACTATTGCGACTTTGCGATAACTAAATCTTTTCAACACTGCACCATGAATAAGACCTGTAATGAGAATAAATATACACAATTCAATTAATAGACTAAACTATGGATTGACATATTTATTTTTCTTTTAAGTTAATAATTAATCAAAAAGTATCATATTTTGCATAATTTTGAATTTTGAATATAAACGAATATTAGTTAGATTCATATCAAAAATTTTGAGGCTTCAAACAGTTTTAATTATTTTACAAAACCAAAAACATCAAAATCCTAAATGCATTGTGTTGATATACACAGTACAAATATCTTAAGCAATTATCGCTTGTTTATAATTTAAAATTATAGATAATCCTGTAGCTTTAAAAAAAATATTTTTTGACTCTTGTCTCAGTGATGTAAATGTTTAGAACTTTCAATTACACTCACCTAGGCCCATTCCGAAGGCATAATTTACATTAATGATCATTGAAGCGTCTGTCGCTGACATTCCAATCTCATTAAATCTGTCCTTGTAGAGCAGGGTGAAGGTTTGAATCAAAGGATTAGTTATCATCTAGAAACAATCTCTAAAACTTTCAACTTTTCAACCTTGGTATGTATATAACATTCATAAGTATTTGATCATTAGTGAATTTTAACTCTAAATTAGTTGATAATATAATAGTATGATATACTTATATAATAATATACCAAGGAGCTGGTCCTCCAAGGAGTTGGGCACACACAAAGATGGTAACAAAGCGATTGGCATGGGTCATTCGCATCTGATCCTCGCGAATCGCCACTGCTCGGCGACCTATTTCCACTTAGTCAAATGGAAATATCATACAAGAAAGACACACTCAATGTTATCGTGCTTTCCTGAACTTTATTATTGTCCTGTTGTATATATCAATCCTTTGTTATCAACCCCGCACGGCCACTAACGGTTCTCATCCACGAGGCTAATTGAGCGGGGCGTACGATCCACTCTCTTAAAGCAAAATGTTCACTCCCCAGTCTTGCAACAAGTCAACTCTTGAGTTCAACTGACATCTTACTGCAATGTGCGAATGACCGAGCTCAAACCACGCTGCGCAACCATACACCAGTGCCATCTGAAGGGGACTGCACTACATCTCGAACTAACATATTTGCCTGGTGGCAACCTAAATGGCACAGAAGGTACTGAGCTAATATAATTTATTATATAACTCTCTTTATCCACGCAGATGTGATTACATTTACTCTAAACTATATTGTATTTAGTGAAGTGCTACCAGAATAGACATAGTTAGTTTAGACTGTACCTGTAATAGGTTATCATACCTCAGTCAAATAATAAAATATTCTTTAATGAGGGATACATGAAAATATGCCTATATAGAAAAACCTCTTTGTGGTTGACCAAATGGGTAACAACGCCTAACGACTAGTGAGGGCACCTAACAGGTACTATTTTAACAAATTTATACTCATCATGGAAAAACTACATGCCATGCCCCTATCAAATTCTACCTTCCTTATTCTTACCCCATTAGTGTAAGTATGAGTGTAGCCCAAATGGGTAGTAAGGCATGATACAATTTAAATAATTATTTTAATACATTAATGATTGCAGAACATATTTCATAAACATTCAATAATAATACTACTTAATAAATTAGTTGTAATGTCATTTTATCGAATTATTGAAATAATTATAGAAGTGTATGTAGCCCATTTGTTTGAACATTGAAAACCTTAGGCTTGTACTGGTGACTAGGAGGTTAGATGTACGGAGGGTGAATTTTCCTAAATTATTTCCCAGCCACCCTCCGTGTAAATGCGAATACATTTCTTCTAAAATCTTCCTTCCACGTTCCTCTCTAACACATTAGCCAGAGCGTGTTGTAAAACTTGGTGCACCCCCCCCCCACCCCCCATGCACATACACAAATAAAAAAATTCGTTTCGAACATTCCTTACATTACTTAGCGCATTTCCCAGCATTACTGCCCATCCCCAGCCTCCATCTGGGGGCACGAGCTCCACGGTTTTACCAACACCTCTCTTGCTTGTTGAAAGGTTTGATTTAACATCTTCACTCTTTCCTTTAGGATGAGCTTGCTTCTTAAGTCTACTGTCCATGTTGACTGATAATATGGATTTGACTTGGAAGTGTAGACGTCCACAACGTAGATACTCTGGGTAGAAACATATATTTACACTTACTGACACATATTTTGAGATCTACTGTACTTTTGACGTTAATGGGTCTATAATGTATATACTATAGTGATTTATGTTTGATAAATATTTTACATGGATAACATATTAAACTATTTTAGTGACTATGGCAAGATGACAATAGATTAGATAGATAACTGGTATTTGAGTACTCCCACACCAGTGGTCACATGGTCCTAGGCGTTAGTCTCACAATAAACCCAGTGATGGCAAGGGAGAGATTTGAATCTAAGCTGAGTAGGCCTACACTGGAGATGGTTCTCCAATTGAGGTTTACCCGTTGTTCTAACCGTTTAAAACCTTCCCATATTTAATTTAAACTTATTTAGAATGTACTCTACTTATGACACGTATAACTCCTATGTTTAGTTCATTGCTTTAAAACTATTTCTCTATAATTTTACCATTTTCTTTAGGTATTTTTTAAGAAAAATATTTGTTAGCTTTAATTTACTATTTAAAAACCTTCAAATAATTAATTTAAACTTATAAAGAATGTACTTCTAACCAACATAGATCCTAAGTTTAGTTTACTACTTTAAAATTACTACACTTTAATTTTACTCTCCCGCCTCATCTATAGCTATTAAAATAAGCTATTACCAACCAGAATGTTAAACTTAGTATTTAATAAAAATTTTATGGAAGAACCACATGATTTAACAGAAAGACTCCAAGTTTGCAAAAGGGTTAAAATATAATATTTAACATAATGTTAGTATACATAATGAAAAATTGGTTTAATATCTTATTTGATGTTAAATGAGAACTATTTAGTGAGTAATGACCATTATTAATACATATTAAAAATACTAACTTAGAAAAGCTTAATTAAATAATAAATTGAATTTATATTTTGTTACAAAATATATTATAAATTATTATTTACTAAAATCAACCTTGGATGTCCCTGTTCTTAAAACAGCTGGTTTTCTAAAACTAGACCAAAAATCCATTTGAGTACATTACTATGTCATTTCCAATTTCGATCGATATAATTTTAATTAGTCTAAATACTATTGGGTTAAAACTTATGTATGGGTCAGATTATTGTATTCGTTAATTGTTAAGAAAAGGTTAAAAAAAATTACTTAACAAAATAAAGTCCCAAAATTAATGTTTCTCTCAATTGTACATTTATATTTTGTATATTTGATCAAATATTTTGATTTATTAAGGATGAAAAATAGTATATTGATACAAAGTTAGCTTGTTCAAGATTGTGCCATATCAATTAGTTAAATTAAACATTTTATAAAAATGATCAAAATATGAATGCAAGATTAAATAAAATAGTAGTAAATTAATAAAATACCCATATATTATAAAGTGTGAAAAGGAATTTGAAAAAAATTTGCTGTTACACTAGGATATTTAACGTGATATAAAATGCTAAATTATTGCATTTTATGATTATGAATGAATTAAATGATATTTTTAGGGTTAAGTTGACAAATTAAGCCTATGAAGATACATGAATACATTCTTAGCTTATGTAGAATTATTGTCCCTTTACTCTTGGCTGTTGTTGGTTGGGCCAGTGACCTGGACAACTAGACTAAACTAGGCTAGTTTCGTTGTATTTGAATCAGCTAAACGTTCTTGTAATAGTGAAATATGTTCTTCTCAGTGTATACTGGTACACCAAGAATAATTTTGGAGCCAATACACCATTATTTGCCACTAATAATAATTAAAACTTTAAGTAAACTATTTTAAAATCAAAATAAATCGCCATGAAATATCAAGTATTAAGAAAGTTTCCCAAATACGTTTCACTAGACACTTAATAAATACAACTAGATAAGTATTTTTATGAAATAAGTAAGCTTTTAAAAAAAGATGCTTGCGATGTGTTAAAGTGTTCTCAAAATCCTAATGGTGAGATACATTGTATTTCATTATTATACTATTTACTGATGTTTAGTTAATATAGTGTGCATTATACACCATTGTTTGCAATTTAATTTTAATGCACAATGCTAATGCACTTCATAAAACTGCAACGTGCAGACATACATTTTAATTGTATTTGTATGACCTTGTAATGAGAATTACTTGAAAAACGAGTCATAATTTAAAGTGACTGCAAAAACAAAATCATATTACAAAAGTGTTTTCTAAGACTGTCATTAAAATATTACATTTAAAATAGCCAGCCACAAGTTTAATGTAATATGTGTGGTTTTAACAACAAATTAATAATATACGTTTCAATAATGATAGAGTCAAACATTTGTTATATGTACTGATTAAAACATAATTTAATCAGTGGCCATTTAAATGCATTAGCATCCCATGACCTTTGGTTTCCATTTAGAGGATGTTGGAGTTCAAATTTCTGCGGGGGGTACTAAAGGATATTTTTAAAATGTGATTTATTAGTGTGGTATTATTATTATTATTATTATTATATTATTATGATTATTATTATATCTCCACACTAATGCCAGTGTAATATTTTTAAACTACCCTCTCCAAACACCCCCACTAAATCATTATGTTAATGTAACCTGATTGTTAAGTAATACAAAAAGAAAGGTAGCTTCACCTACATTCTTAATATGTATATGACTAAACCCTAATCACTTGGAGTAGGTAGAAAAAGGGCCTTCAATTACACATAAAATAGCTTAAGTGCATCAGCGTTTGCTCCATAAGACGTATTTATAAGAGTTAAGTCCGCATATGTCAATTGGCTTTCAATTACACAAGAGTGTCTTATGTCTGTCGTTCTGCCACCTCTTCCCCTCCTTACTCCTTGTAGCCCTCCTCCTCCCTTGAGTCTACATTCCAGCCTCCATCCCGTACTCTTAGCATCTATCCTCCCAGGTTACAGCCTTCATCCCCTTCTCTTATAATGACCGCCATTCATTCATCCCCCTCCTCCCAGTCTCCTACCCTCGCTGCAAAACTTCCAGCCCCCATCCTGCACTCTTACATCCTTTTAATTCCTGTATACATCCTGAGCAAGAGCTAGTCTGCCTCGATTATGACCGTGTTAATCCCATTTAGCTACAATCCAATCTTATCCTCTTACCAACCACCCCACTTACCATCCGGTCCTTTAAACCTGATGGCTTGAAGCTTGTACCTCCATGGATGTATCCATCATCTTATTGCCCGATTCTTGATGCCTGATGGCTTAGATATTGTACTCTAAACGATATGTCCTTCCTGCTTACCACCCATATATTAAAATATTCTTAAATGGTTTAAAACTGTACAAAATAATTATGCACCATTATCCACCCGACATTTTAAACGTTGAGACCATTCATTCTTTAGCTTGCACATCGAGAGTATGAAATCGGGATACTTTCTAAACAAGCTAAACTCTAAATTATACTCTGATAAGTGAATGCTGTTGCACCTTTCTTGATCTCATCGTAAGCCATAATGTTTATGTCAAATAACGGTCCACCCTAAACCTACCCTACCTAACTTAGCCTTATCATCCCCGAACTAGATATCTCGAAGCTAAACGAACATCTTATGTCTATTCAGCTATATTTTA
This sequence comes from Timema douglasi, assembly GCA_901482245.1. NCBI lineage: Eukaryota > Metazoa > Arthropoda > Insecta > Phasmatodea > Timematidae > Timema > Timema douglasi. The sequence continues at coordinate 156,083 of CABEEJ010000801.1, forward strand.
TCTGCATATCCATTTTAAACTAACCGTCCTATAGAATGTGTACTTTATAAACAATCACGACATGTTATAGGATCAAAGTTGTCTAATCTATCATACAAGTTGTAAATTTAGTCTCCAATACTGTTACGCATCAATGGACCATATATTAGCGGATAAATCCCGGTTGTCAAACACAACCTTTAAACGAAACCTCAGGAATATACGCAAGCGGATTGCCAAAAGATTTACCAATCTATGGAAACCTCGTAAAACCAAGGATAAAATCTGTAAACACATTGGTCCGAGCTAAAACCCGTCATTATTTAGCGCTTAAGATTCTGATGGACATCTCGAGGTTTGGCAAAGCTCTACTCCAAGTAGTACCATGTGCTACCACCTCACCGGAGCTTCGATGCTGTAACTAGGGCAGTAACAACACCAACCCCTTTCTCCCCTCCTATACTCTACCTCATCCTTTCGGAGTGACTTTTACTCCAGGCCGCCACCACCAGTCCACCACCCCTCTCTAATCTTTTCAATTTTGTTGCTTGCTTCACAACCAAAGGGAAGCTATCATGCTGATGCTCTCTAAGGCAGCGATTAGCAAACTACGGCCCACGGGCCGCATGGCGCCCGCACGCAATTGTAAAACTTCGCGATTTTACTAACAAGAATGTCAATTTAAATAGATAATCAGTGCGGGTTTTTAAACATGTGAAAAAGTGAGCGAGCTCGATTATAATGTTACATGTGTAAGAACATAAGTTTGTGTTTACGGTAAGAGTGGAATTTGTACTGGGTGTACGCATGTGAAGACAACACTTTGTGCATATTCTCATCTTACATACACAGGCTGTCAAACAAGCGTGTTCAGGAAAATACAGTCAGCTGATATCTGCTTTAAAAGAATAATGTTTCAAGGCAGTTTGCTGAGTTTACATCTTTGGAAGATCAAATCAATTTTTGTAGTTACCCCCTTACTTTGAAAATTGAAGCAGCATCAAATAAGCCCAGTTTGAATCAATCAGTCTTCAAGCAAACAATGCTTTGAAGGAGAATTTTAAGAACATGAAACTAACTGAATTGTTTGCATCATTTGTAGAGAAAAGTTTGGTAATTTGAAAACGTTTGCTGGAAAGATGTTTGTGTTATTTGCTTCTACCTATATTTGTGAACAGACTTTCTCATACATGGACATTAACAAAGCAAAGAACAGGTCTCTCTTAACATACTCAAATCTACAAAGTATTTGCGAATTAGGACGAACAAGCTGAATCCTGACTTCAACAAACTCGTGCAGGCTTTTGGACAGTTGCATAAATTCCTATAACGATAGAAATTTGAGTAGTTATTAATCAACATTTGGCAAGCTAAGTATCATCATGAGTACATGAAATATTTAATTTTATTTGTTATGACATATTAGATTTTATTTGATACTTTTTTTTGTATCAAACTTATATGGTTATATAACTAAAGTATGCAATTTTGCGTGAAAATAAAGTTCATTATTTAGTTCATTTAGATTTTTTTTACATGCGGCCCGCTAAAGACCTTAAAAATATCCATGTAGCCCTCGGGGAGAAAATTTGCCCACCTCAGCTCTAAGGAGTTGTGTGGAGTTTCAAGCCGCAATCTCGGTGTTTTATTAGAATGTCGTCCGAAGTCAAAGGACAGGGGCTCCAATCCCTGTCTAAGTATAATTTTTCTGAGTTACCTAAGGAAATCAATATTTACAATAAATTGTGACATTTTTATTTAGTTTATCTAATACCCACTGTATATCATTATCATTATTAGCACCCCATCTTACTACCCGTTCGGGTTGTACGCACTTACACTAATGTGTAATGGTAGGGTGATTGTAAGATGAAATGGAGGACCTACAGTTTAACGTGGGATCCGAACCACGGTAGAGGCCTGACATTCAACACATTCACAAGTTGTGATTATAACACGTCTTGTCAGAGGTGAAGTAAAGGGTTTGGCAATCAGATAAATCTGTGCCGGGACCGAGGATTGAACCTCGGACCCAAACACAGAAGTCTGACACCTTACCCCTATTCCGCCAGGTCACCCTACCTACTTTAGAAATATATAAACATATGTTTTTCCTAAGATTAAAAAAATTGCCCTTTCTTTGTATTTTAGTGACTAGTTTTTACGGTCGATACTTATGCTAGTTATTTAAATACATGATATAAGGAAGTTAGAATTAAAATAAGTGTACCACCATTTGGTTGCCAGAAGATATTAAAACAAATTGAAAATTACACTACTTTCTGGGTAATAGACTATTAAAAAAAATTGGAACTGTCTTTAAAAAATTTATTGAGTCAGAAAAAGTGGCCAAATTGGTCGAAAAAATATTTTTTCTTATCTTATTTCAATTAAGTAGAATTTACACGCTTCACGCCTTATTTACTTTTCAAATACTAGTAGAGATTTCATGTTTTCATTTTTTAATGATGAAAATATATTTTGACAAAAACATTGTAATATAGGAAATGTTTTCCATTTGAATAAGAAACACCATTTCTATACAAAAAGTTTGTATCTAATCAAAGAAATACTGTAGATTGTTACACAAATTATTGATTAGGTAAACAGAATCAAGCCTAACCTATAAATAAACTTTTAACATAGGTCATGCAAATACATCAAAAGGATCCTTTTCAAAAACTGAGGTTTGGAGGTAATAGTAGTAACAAGGTGACAGTGTCCAGCCATAGGTTTTACCAGAAGGGAAATAATTTTTGGAAGGGAAGGGGGAGTAGCATGGCTTACATAAAATAAATATGAAAAGATAGTAAATGCCAAAAAGGGTTCGGGGAGGAGAGGGTGAGGTTCTTTCGAAGACAGAGCATTCTAACAGGCAGCTACTGAACTTTTTCAACAGTTTAAACATGTTTTAATTTGAAAAAATAAAATTTTGTACCAATTATTGTATTATAAATATTTGTCGTGTATTATATAACATCATATCATTATCTATAATAATATGATAACTTCAAAACTATATTTTTGTATTTCGTGTTTTATTTAATTTAAATTTAAATGAAACTACGTTTTATTGTAAAAAAAGTAAATATTATCTTGTAACTTTTTTATTAATATATTTCATTTTAAATCTACAAGTTTAATATAATACAAAAAACAGTATGTTATTACTATTCATATTTTTTAAGCTATATAGTGCATAACTTTATCATTCTAATATAGTAGGTGTCCATCCGAATCTTAAATGGGCCATATAAAATCCGAGGAAACATTAGTAAATTAAAGATAAAACATCTGGAGACACTCTAGTTTGATTCAAAACTAGCATGAGCGGATGATTCATTTTGTTTAAACGCTCAAACGTCTATATTTTATAAAACACGATGCTAAAATATTGAATAGGGCAACCATTCAAGGAGAGTTTCTGTGATTTGTTTAAAAAGCATAGTTTGTTAGTCTTAAACATTTTACAGACTTAATGTTCCATAGAGGAACCATTCAAGGAAAGCTTCTATGATTTGTTTAAAAAGTACAGTATTTCAGCCTTAAATATTTTACACATTTAATGTTCCATAGCGAAACCACTTAAGGAGAGCTTCTATGATTTGTTTGAAATTCTAGTTTTTCAGTTGAATACATTTTTTAAAAAGCTTTTATGGTTTTTAGTCCAATCTCCACATAAGCTGGTAAAAGAATAATCAGATCCGTCTAAGATGCTCGTAATTTAGATGATAGATTCTTCATGAGGCAGTAATTAAAAGGTCTAAATTTTCAGTGACAGAGTGTACTGCATCTGGAGATATTTGTTTTTGATACAAGTTTACTTCAAAGCGTAGCTACACCTAATTTCATTGCTGAGGGAACTGCATCTTACTATTGAGCAACAGCGTTGTCATTATTTTGTTTACCGTGATCAGTCTTCCTTCGAATATATACCAAATTTGGCAATACTGGGCTGTCGTATTTGCCAGTAATTGGTGCATCTTCCTCCAGCACAATCATAAAGTTACAGTAGTCTGAGTCTCGTGTTTCTAATAACTAGCTCAAAAACATTCACTAAATAAACACATATTTTATTAGTACTATGTGTAGATATTTTATTGTTCACATTAAGATTTTGTGTGTATGTGTAGGTTGTTTGTTCTTTTTTTTTGTGGTAAGGTGTTGGATTTATATTTTTATGTGTATATTGATATATTTATTTAAATAATAGTGTATTCTTAACAGTTGAAATATAGCAAAAATTATAGAATCTCCGGCTTGTTACAAGCAATTACATTCCAATAGGAAAATATCTAATAGTAAAGTAAGGGCAATGGTGCTAAGAGTTTACGCTTACTTTCGTAAAGACGGTAGTTGTTCAGTAAATCTAGCGGCAATGTATATCGTTTGTATATTAATTATGAGGAAAAAATCTTTATACATAAAATAGTTTAAGCGTAATTACGCATGGAATAGAGAAACGTTAATAAACTTCAATCTTGAAAAAAAAAAAAGATTATGGAAATAGTTTAATATTTCTAGAAAAGGCTGTACACCGATAGGAAATGTGTTTGCCTGTCAATTGAACTCCCCAGCCTCCCCATGCCGCATTGTTTACAAATAGAATAAGCAAGGTTAAGCTATCAATATTTAGTAATAAAAACCTACAACAATAGGAAATAGCTAACTTGATTAGTTTCGAAAATTTTAAACTAGCAGCAATAACTCGATTAGTTTATCAAAATGATACCAAAGGCAAGGTTGTAAGCAGATAGTCATTAAAGGTAAATTCATCATCCTATTAATACGAATGAAAACTCATATAACTCTAGAAGTCCTATATAACTACATGCCCTGGGAACTAGGCGATTATCATCATACAGTTACTAGCCCCTTTAATTTTGTTTACAAACTGCGTGAACGTCAGGACCACTAGTAGGGGCTGCAAACAATATACCATACACTAGGGAAAAATATGTAATAATTAGGACAACACTATCATAATCAGAAATTCTCAGAAATGCCTCCTTTATCAAACTTAATCAGAAAGGCATTTTCACTTATCATAGTATCATTTAGAGTTTAGCTTGTTTAGAAGGTATCCCCATTTCAGACTCTTGATGTGCAAGCTAAAGGATGAATTGTCTAACGTTTAAGGTGTCGGGTGGAGAGTGATGAATAATTATTTCGTACCGTTTCAAACAGTTTCGTACCGTTTAAAACCGTTACAAAGGGGTTCATAATATTTTGAGAGAAGGGTGGTAATCAGGAAGGACATATCGTTTAAGGTACAAGATATAAGCCGTCAGGTATCAAGTAGCGGGTGGTGAGATGATGGCTACATCGTTTAAGGTACAAGATCTAAGCCGTCATGTTCTAACAAGCTGGTAAGCGGGGTGGGTGGTAAGAGGATAGGATTGTCGCTAGATGGGATCAACACGGTCATGATCGATGCAGATTATCTCTTGCTCAGGATGGATACAGGAAGTCAAAGGAGGTAATAGTACGGGATGGGGGGTGGAAGCTTTGCAGTGGGGGGTAAGAGACTGGGACGAGGGGGATGAACGATTGACGGTCATGATAAGAGAAGGGGATGAAAGCTGCAACCCGGGAGGATAGGCGCTAAGAGTATGGAAGGGAGGCTGTAATGTCGACTAAAGGGAGGACGAGGGCTGCTAGGAGAAAGGTGTGGTGATGGGAGTGAGAGGCGGCAGCACGACAGACATAAGACACTCTTGTGTAATTGAAAGCCGATGGACATATGCGGACTCAACTCTTATACATACGTCTTATGGGGAGAATGCTGAAGCACTTAAGCTCTTTTCTGTGTGATTGAAAGCCATTTTACTACCTACTAATTGTAAAGTATTAAAACGTATCATTCTCGGAAATAGGAGATTGCTTTGTGCTTTTGGCTATACTAGGACAGTGAAGAAAATCTTGAAGCATTGTTCTACTCAAATAACGGGTTATTATGTAGTTTCATCTCATTACGCAACTAAGTAATGAATGAAAGTCCTTGAAATATGTAGATATAAATAGCAGGGAGGTAATCTATATATTTGTAAAACATATTTTGGCTCTTTTTACTTTATCTCGATCCCTCGGAGAAAAAGTATTGTTATCATAAACAAAAATCGAACTCTTGATTTTGATAAATGTCGAAGTTTCATGACCCCCTGAAACCAAATACGTGATTTACGTAATGCCATCTGTCTGTCTATCCATCTGTCTAACTGTACCTTGGGCTAGAGACGAAACTGTTTTACCGATTATGTTAAAACTTGATATATGAGGTTTTCATAAGGTCCCTTCGAGATTTATGGAATTAAATATCTAACCCAAAATTTGAGAGTAGCTTACTGGAGGGCAAAAATGGAATAACTCGATTTTCTCAAAATTCTCTCAAATGATTTTGATTAAATTTTCTACATAGAGACTCTTTATCACTGTAAATAAGATAGCAATTCGCATTTTCTCATGAAATGACATAGAGGGTTCTTTACATAGAGGAAATTTTCATCATTTACACGTAACTATTTGAAATACGAAATAACTTTTCATTGTAAAGTTGGGGTGTTATTAATGACGAATATTTTTATTTGAAATATTGTTTTATAAAACCAATAATTTCTTAACTAGAAAGAAAATTATATAATTTTAATTATTCAGGTCTTTGAAAATGACATCTATTCTTATATATATTCTATTCTAATGTTTCTCTTTCCACAATTTTTCTGTAACAGTGTTCCTAGTTTCAAACGCTGTTATTTCGTTTCATAAATCTTACGAGTTTTTAGTAAATATTTATAAAAGCTGGATAAAATCTATGCAGTGTACCGTAGACTGCCATTTATTTACATTCTGTAAGAAAAAAAAAACATTTGGACATATCGCATGATAATTATGTATAGTACGCTATGCACCCTGATTTTTTAAATGACGTAATTCGATTGAAATTGATAAACAAGTAGAGTAAAACAGATAAATCATAAATTATTTTTTAGTCATCTTTCTCTTATAGTTTATAGTTAAATTTATTTTATCAAATGTGTCCAATATTAAAATAATATAATATATACTACGTTCACGCTTAGTAAGTAGTATCAAGCAGTGTACTTTACTTACCAATTTGACATTATCTAAGCAGATTAAATCTTTTTAATGAAATACTCTATTAACCAAAGTGAGTTTACACATAATTGATTACCAAAGGGATTATTTTTATAGGAATTTTTATCCTGTGGCTAATAATACCTGAGAAAAATGGTAGAACCTTAAATATATGGATAAACAAAAAAAAAAATATATTTATTTAAAATTTGAAAATATTTTTTATTGTTTCCTTTTTCAAATCTCAAATATTTTTTTTTTCGAATCATTAATCTCGAATATTCTTAATGATTCTAACGCGTATCCATGTTTTACCAGCCTTGTATCTCAGGCCCTATGTGAGTGCCACTTTACCTTCCCTTCTGGAACCCGTACAGAATGTGAACGTCCGAATAAGAGATGTAAGCTCCAAGGCCGCATCCAGCCAATAATTTCAGGGGTGGCGGTGGAGGTTGGTGGGGACATCCCCCAATTACCAGAAGCTATAATACAATATAAATGATAAACAGTTTTCGAAACTATCTGAAGTGTTTTTTTATGGCAACATAAAACACTAACTGCCAAAGTCTAAGACAAATTATAAATATCAAACACCTCTAGAAACTCTCTGAAGTAATTTTTATGGTAACAGAGCCATCTTATTTGTATTAGTAACTGAATTTTGATATTTTTCGAAACATAAATACAGCCTTATATTTTTTGTTCATAAAATTTCGGGGGGGGGGCGGGGGAGGGGTTGAACCCCCAAAGCCCCCCTGGCAAGTCCTATAGGTAATTTTTAAAGTCTTAGATCACGTAATGACTAAAATAGAACTGGTTTAACAATTAAATGAGTTAAATAACAAGAGATACCTTTTCAATTCAATTTATATATATATATCCATTCATGTCTTCGATACGTTAAAAAGTGAATAGAAGAAATTAATGAATTTAGCACAACTGAATCCTGTTGTAGTCTACGTGGTGTATGTGAAAAGACAAAGGGTGAGCTCGATAGGCTACACATAGGGGAGAACGTGAGAAGACAAAGGGTGGGCTCACCAGACTACACATAAGGGAGAACGCGAGAAGACAAAGGGTGGGCTCGCTAGTCTACACATAGGGGAGAACGTGAGAAGACAAAGGGTGGGCTCGCTAGTCTACACATAGGGGAGAACGCGAGAAGACAAAGGGTTGGCTCGCTAGGCTACACATAGGGGAGAACGTGAGAAGACAAAGGGTGAGCTCGCCAATCAATTATTTATGAGCGTATAACCCGAACGGGTAGTAAGACGTGGTGCTAAATATTATTATTATTATTATTTATGGCAATGTATATTTATTTTATTATAAATTTATTTTTATACACTTAATATTTGGAGCATAAGAGCTTTAGACCACCCACAGTGAACTTTGATTTTGCTCCAATTGGATGTGAATCAAAATCTATCCGATGGAGCTACAACATGCCTGGGTTGAAGAATCTTTCCTCCATTTTGCTGTAGAGTAATCATTCAGTTACCTTGGTGGTAAGAGCACAGTAACAAATAGTTCATGTACGTAAGGCTTTTGTCAGAATCCGTGTTGTCGGGTTTATTTGCCCAAGTGATAGTAGGCCACACTACATCTTCCCATTGTTGGGAGACTCCAAAGTCTCTTATGGCTGACTTCTGACGTGTGTGTGTGTGCTTGGCTCTACAAATGCCTGTTAAAAAAACAATCAAGGAACCGGAGATGTAAAAATTAAAGTACTCGTATGCAGCTGGGTTAAACTAATTTTGAGAATATTTAGTGAAATACATTTAATGCCCTTTACGGAAGTGTCACGTGCTACACTTGATTAATTCCAAGTGAATATCTACGATATTGAAGTTATCATTAATTATATCTTCCATTGTACAATTAACATACATTTTAAACTCCAAGACGGTGAGTACTTCCAGTTTTAATTGTTGTCTCAATATTTAGTTTTATATTGGTGAAACCATTTGTATATAATTGCCCTTGGCTATATTATAGAGATCTTTAGCTTTGGCTATGGTACTCAGTTTTTAATTGGGTAAAATAAAGGAATTGGGGGTAGCGTTAGGGTTGAGGGGGGCTTAGAAATAAATAATTATTCATGTATTTTAATCTTAATTGGAATTTTAAGATTTTTAATGGAAAACGACTTAAATTTTTAGCTTAAAATTATAAAAATATTCTTAAAATATAGTTTATATATTCTACACCACTTCATTGTTCTATAGTCCTATTATTTAACAAATTTTCCCCTTCCCTTCACCTTTACCCTTGAGTGCATCTTTGAACTTTGACTGAAAACATATAAGTGTTTTAATACTAATCCAATTTCAAAACAATGTCTATAGGCTCATGTCCCACCTAATTAGCAAGCCTCAAATAATTTTAACGCTGTAGTGTCACTAATTAAATATGCTACTAGTTAAAAACGTAACACATGATGGATACAAATTATAATTATATTTTTAACTGAGAATGAAAACGTTTATGTAAATTTATGGAAGGCATTGATCTATGACAGAAATAAAACTTGATTAGAGAACATAGAATAATAATTCTTTGCATACAAAAGGATGTTTTTCATTTGTTGACATAAATATGAATCTAAATAAACCATTCCTGTGCATGAAATGAAAATCAAATTACTATGGTAAAAAACCAATAAAGAACCGTAAAATTATGATAAACTCAGTCACGTCTACTCGTGATAATTTTTTTTGTGATGCCATCTGTACTTGGGTTGTTACTAGTGATGGCTCGATAACACCATTTTATTTGTTGTATTTTTACTTTCTTGCTATCTTACAGGTAGAGAAAGTATTGTGATCGTAAAAATAAGATATCGAGATTTCAACGAATCTCGACGTTTCATGACCTCCGAATCCTAAAAAGTGGTTTTTGAATTTCCGTCTGTCTGTTTGTTTGTTTGTTTGTTTGTACCTCTAACTAAGCTTAAAATATTTTACCGATCAGGCTTAAACTTGGTATCTGGGGTTTTCATAGGGCTGCTCCGGGGGGTTTTGGAATTGGATATTTAACCCTAAAATTAAGGGCAAAAAGAGAAAAAGTCGATTTTCTCAATATCGGCTTTAAAGATTTTGATGAAATTTCATTTCTAAACATTTATAAATATTACAAAAAAAAATGGCCACTTTTAATATTTCGGCAAAATGATTTTAAAGGCTATGGTCTGATGCGTAAATTATCATTCTTTATCCTATCTCCAAAACTGTTTGAGATATGAAATTACTTTTAAGTACAAATATGTAGATCTATTTATAATACAAATATTTTATTCGAAACATAATTTTATAAAACTAATAGCTTTCAAGCTATACGCCACTAATTATATTTTTTAAACTTTTCAAACATAATGGTTAAATATTGCGACCTCTAAAAAGTCCAACCTGAAATGTTGATGGATGTCAACGTCTCATGACCTCTCCGGACTCTAGAAAGTAGTTTTTGCAAGGCTGTCTCTTTGTGTGTCTGTCTAAACTTAAAATTAAGAGTATTTTAATAAAGGGCAAAAATAGAAAAAATCGATTTTCTCAAAATAGGCTCTAACTATTTTGATGAAAATTCGTATCTAGACGTTGATTAAGATGATGAATAAACTGGATATTTTTTCCCCCCATAAAAATGACTTCTACGGTACTTTACAGAAGCGGAAATTTACGTATCTCTGAAACTATTTGAGATACTAAATAACTTGTCATTGTAAAATTGTAGTACCTACTATTAGAAATAAAGACATTTTATATGGAATATATTTTTATAAAACCAACAGTTTCTTAAATATTGGCAATATATTAATACAATTTTGTGAGCTTTAGTTGTAAAGATACACTACTTGAGTTTTAACGCAATAATTCTCCAATGCCATAGAGTGATTAAATATAAGTAAGTCTCTCAAAAAATTTGTTATTTCTCCTTAAACCCTTTAGTAGAAATGTTTGTACAACAATGATCTATCTAAATTTTGAACTCAATAGTCAAAATTAACATTTTTTATTGGTCAAAATTTATAAATGAGGAATTTAATATCCATGCGATGACATGAAGATATGCAACGCCTAATAAAATGTCGATAATGTTAACCAGAATTCGAAATTTAAATACAAAGTGTTGACCCTTGTGGACCCAATATTGATCTTTTTTTTTATCTGTACAAACATACATATGAGGACATTGGTTCTTTAAAAATAAAATTTAAAACCGGGATTCAAAAAGATGTTTTACATAGGTATAGTGCATTATATCTTTGGGTTTGCTACTGTATATTATTTCGTTTAACGTATATTACGAGTTTTAAGTAAATATCTACATTTTTAAACAATAAAGCGAGAAAGTCCACGTGGAGTTCCGTACCATTTTTTGAAAGTGCTATCCCCAGTTATAATACACTATAAGCTTTATGAAAGTTGGATCTAGTTTATTGTACTTTTTATTTAATTAATGAATACTAAGTATACGGCTACTTACAAATTAAATTAATAATTCAAAGTCTTATGAAATTTTTTCCTTAGGCTTACACATTTCTAAAATAAAGTAGATTGGTGAAAATATCCATACTTGATGGCTTATAATAATCAGAGAAAAAGTCAATTTTGAAAATGTTCGTATTTACAGGATTGGCTAAACGGCCAGCAGACCTGATTCTGACTTTATGAGGAATGGTTTCAACAACGCGCTTTTCCCTCACATTCGGAAAATAAATGTTTAGTTTTTGATTGAAGAAAAACACTCCCTTCATCCTGTATTCTTAGGTTACTTTGTCCTTCCATAAAAACATTAAAGATTGTTTAATCTGGGTTTGATTTCCTTCAAACGTGTTACTTATACTTTCTCTCAACCCCTCAAAGGGAGAATTATTGCAATCGTAAGAAAAAAAAAAATCAAACTCAATATTTTGATAAATGTTGACGTTTCATGACCCCCTGAAACTGAAAAAGTTGTTTTTTCAATGCAATCTGTCTGTGTGATTGTATCTTGGACTAGAGCCGAAACCATTTTACAGATTGTGCTATCTATGGTTTTCACAAGGTTCCTCAGAGGATTTTTGGAATTATTAATATTATTATTATTATTATTATTATTAGCACCGCGTCTTACTACCCGTTCGGATTATACGCACTTACGCTAATGTGTAATGGTAGGGTCATTATGAGATGAAAGGGAGGACCTACAATTTAACGTGGAATCCGAACCACGGTGGAGGCCTGGCATTCCCCACATTCACAAGTTGTGATTAATACACGTCTTGTCAGAGGTGAAGGAAGGGTTTGGTAATCAGATAAATCTGTGCCGGGACCGAGGATTGAACCTCGGACCCCCAGCACAGAAGTCCGACACCTCACCCCTAGACCACCAGGCCACCATTTTTGGAATTGAATATCTAATCCAAATTTGGGAGTAGTTAAGTGAAGGGTAAATTTTTTTTATTGTTTTTCTCAAAATATACTATAACGATTTTGATTATATTCTGTATCTAGAAAATGTTCAACATTACCAACAAAAAAATGCCAATTTTCCATAAAATTACTTTGAGGGTACTTACTATACGTATGGAGACATTCCCAATTTTGATGATATCGCCGCAACTATTTGAGATACGAAATAACTTACCATTGTAAAGTTGTTAAAAATAAAAATATTTTAATCTTGAATATATTTTTATAAAACCAACAGTTTCTGAGCTATAAGCAAACTGATATTAGGCCTATATATTTGTATAAAGTAGTTTGAAATATCAAATAATTGATTGTTTTGCTCTTTGGTGGAAAGATATCCTCCTCTTTAATACATGTTCCTCTATAACATTGTATATTATTTCATTTGTGCTATTTGGTTGAGTGTTTCTGCAACAATGTGTATTATTTAGTTTAACAAATCTTATTAGGTTTTAGTAAATGTCTTTATTTTAAGATAAAAAAGAGTGATAGTCTGTGCAGTGTACCGTACCATTTATTTTATTAGGAAACAATAATTTATCAATATTTTCTTAAAGAATCTTTAGTTTTAAACTAAATCTAGTTGAGGTATAGATAAAAATGTTTCTCTGGGGTTGAGGATATTCCTTAATAAGCTTTTAGTTTACATCCACTACTGTTTCCAGCGTGTGGACTGGGTCAGTTTTTTATTCGAGCCATATATGTTACACTACCGGCTGGCTAGGCCTGTTGTAGGTTCATATGGCTTATAATCTACTGGCACAAAATACAGGCCCCGGGCATCAACTTATCAATATGAAAGGGTAATTCCATATTTTTATCAATGATACATTTTTGGCTATGCCTGGAATCGAACTTTGAATCCTTTGCTCAGTAGGTAGATATTCTACCAACTGAGCCAAGGTGTTAGTTAGACTTCTTAATAAGCTCATAGCTATAAAAACGATTTTATCCCTTTATTGAAGTTTATTTGACTTATACGTATTTGAAACTTCAATAATATTGAATTAGTAATTTCGAAAAGGCCATATTTATCCTTGATACCTAAACTCAACCTTTTATATATTTTAATACAGCTATTCAAGGTCCCTTACACGAGGCTTCTATAATTTGTATCTGTCAGTATTATTTTCGAAAAGTAAATCTGTCTGACGTTTTGACCTCTCCCAACATATATATATATATATTGTTTTCTACAGTAAAACCTTATGAATGACCTATTTTTAATTGTTATAAATAAATTAAAATAATAAAGGAACTCTTCAACAATATTTATTTTAAAACAAAGGTGTACCCATAAAGAAATCATAAAAGGACTCATTTAAAAATGAATTCAAAACTAGCTTGAACATCTTTAAAATTAGGAAAATAGTCTTCTGTAATGAAATCACCACAATTAGGAGCCTAGAACAAAAGTCGGATTAGAGACATAAATAGAATGTTCAAGAAATGGCAACTAAAGGTAGACAGAAATCACAAAACTCATTAAACCATTTCTAGCCATATCAACTAAGGTGTATTCTAAGAATTTGTTTTTAGGGATTTATTTTAAAATCAATGTAGAGCTATAGCCTGATTTTGGTTGGAAGAACAGTAGAGAAAATTCAAACATATTAATTTGCTGCCAACATTGATACTATTTTACAATATGATTAGTGGTATTCTATGGGTATTGATAATATCCATCAAAAATGACAACAGAAGATGGTATGACTAGACGTATGCATATATTAAAAGGATTTTAGTAACTTTAGTAACTAACTTCTACTGTTCTTCCTACCAAAATCATACTATACCAACCTTTTTTAATTAATATAATTTGAAAATTCTTTTTAATGTGTAGCTATTTTTCTATATAGGACATTGGTCTTGCTTAGATATAAAAAAACTAGTATAAGAAATTACATTTAAGAAAACAACGTAGTCATATGTCTACACCGGACTGCAAAGGAAAAGGATTTAACCTTTTGCCTTATAAATCACAGCACTGGTTGGTAAGAGCAACTTGTTGATTTTCCTCCTAATTCAATTGACAATACATTTTGAAAACATACAAATAAATGGCTTTTAGAGAAAATGCCACTTTAATGCTTTTTGTTTTAATTTCACTTAATTTTTTTTAGGTCTCTAGGGCGGAGCGATGGGGCGAACTAGAAAAAGGACTAACTAAGGAGCATCACCACTCTTATAGGATATATAACTTTGAATGGACGTCCATAAGTTGATTCGACCATAAGTAACATAACACTGCATACACGATGACAGAAAGGCCAAGGGACACCGAACATCTCCCGCCGAATGGAGGATGGGGCTGGTTAATTGTCTTGGCCTATTCCATTAGTTCCGTGAGTAATAATTTTGATTTGATTGCTTCTAATTCATAAGATTTTGTCTAGCCTATGTCGTATTTGACCATGAAAGATATAGACTATAATTCAATCACCATGCATGTGACTTTTAGCCATTTTGTGTGAGCGGAATATTGCCCAGGGTTGTCTACACGTCATACCCGCAATAAGATGACCTGAAGATAGTGATTATGAAGGTGTGGGGCTACTGTAAATCTTAAACCTAATTTAAACCTAGTTGACCTGACCATGGTAACATTAGAAACAATTCCCCTTTTGGGAAAAATACTTAGGGGCCTATGGTTCCTCCAGGAAAAAAACAAACCAAGCGCCTTTATATCAGTAACCAGGGGGAGTCTCCTTTTACCCCATGTTATTTATCTCCTACAGTTTTATTTGATTTTAATAATCATTTAATAAAAAGGTTACTAGCTTCGCTGATAACATGGTATAAAATATTACTGTCGTGTCAGTAAAAATAACCGCATCAGGGGAGGTGTAGTCTATGCTGATAAACTAGAAGTACACAAGGTTACAGCTTGTGGAAAGCTCGAGGTCCTAATCTTGGTTAGGTGTATTGAATATGGTTTTATTTTGTGTTATTTTACTGTAGTTTCCAAGCACCTCTCAATGCTTATAATGGTATAACTTCTCTACAAATAAACCATGATTTTAGTAAAAACAACATTGATTGAAGTCACTAAAATTTGGCACTATATAATGGTGTTTTATTTAATTTATTAATTATAAAGCTATCAAAAGCTTTGAATAATATTTCAATGTGGATTAGAGTAAAAATTCTCTTTACATAATTAATTAAATTAACTAATTATGTAAATATATTTCTAATATTTTAATTTACTCTGCTGTGACAACACGAATTTTTAGTTTTCAAATAACGAGCTTCCTATGAAAATCAGGCTTAATGATTAACTTCATCGATTAATCCATGTTTGTTAAACGTAATTAATTTTTTTCATATGAACCTACTAGTTAGCTAACTTTTTTGGCATATTTTCACTTCGGGATACTATATTACAACTTCCAGGGGAAATACATAAACTTCGCCTATCATGTAGTTTAAGTTTAAAATTGCTTCAAAACTCTCTAGTTATTATAAGGGTTGTTTATCTTAAGCATGTGATGAATATAAGTTATTTGTTTGTAATAAATAGCTTTTAGTAATTTGGACTACCCCTAATTTAAATATGAAGCCAGATTTCTCTCCCTTTATTAATCGTTTCTTGTATTTCTTCATCAAATAAAAAGTGTCAATATTCCGTGTCTTAACTTCCTTTTGGACTATCCGCATATTTACAATACTGGTATGGGGATTTATAGAAAATTACATTTTGGTGAAGGGATAGTGGGAAACCATTTAAGAAAAAAAAGGTTTTCTCCACTAGGTTCCAAGCCCTGACCCACTGGTGTAGGTAATATATTATATATTTTCTGACTGTAATAAATCCAACAACGTACCAGGATAGTTAAGTAGTAGAGCAGTGACGTACAAAGCCGAAGGTCACGGGATCGTTTTATATATTCATGTGGTAATTTTTCATAAATTTGAAAATCTTTATAAATTAAAGCCCTTCAGTTATATAGATTTCATATTTATTTCAGACTGTGATGGGTGCTATAATTCAATCCTTCACTCTTCTGTACAAAGATACCTTCACTGAGCTTCACATGTCCACCACAAAGATCGCTGTTGTCACCAACACCAACATTGCACTCGGTCTGGTCTCAGGTAATATTTCATTTAACATTTATGTTTTTTTCAAGGAATCAAAATTTTCATATATATTATTAAGAACACCCAAACACTTGGAATAATTTTAAGTTTTCTGAAAGAGAAAGTACAAGAGTCAATTAGCATGATGCATTGATGTTTTAGGTCACAATATGGCTTTAGTTATTAATTATTTAAGATAGGCTGTCGCATTTGAAGAAACATATTTGAAAAATAAATAATTAGTTCGTTTAAATAATAGCACTTTCAAATAAAAATAATTTTCCAAGAGGTGTGTCAAACACATCACTTTAAGTTTGTTCAAATAACTATGAATTATAATTAATTTTTTTTTCGTTGGAAATCTATTCGAATTATTTTAACAAACTAATTACGTAAATAACAATTGTTGGGGACAGTTATTAATGTTTTTATTGTTATAAAAACAAATTTTAAATAATTTATTGATATTGCAGTTTAACTAACAAATAATATCTTCCGTTGGTTTTGTGGTATATTTTATACACAAGAAATACGTTAAGGAAGTTATACAACTACGCTTATTTTAGGACAAATGTTTGTTAATCAATAAATAGTCTAAATAAATAGTAAGATTTTAAAAATAATTAAAAATTTCACAAACGGCCTTCTGGAGGACTGTGTTTGTCTTCCGTGAGCCACTGGAGATAAGTTTTACTTTAATAAAGCAGGGCTTTGAAATGTTTGATGAAACCTCCCGGGTTTTTAGCTAGCAACAAAGAAGGTGTTATATTTATTATAATACACGCCAAACAAGTTGTGCTTTTCTTAACCCCATAGCAACATTCCACGAATAACCACTATCCCTTAAAGTCACGACAGTTTCGGGAATTCATTATAATTTGCAAACATTACTTATAAGGATATTAAGGTAAAGGGAACTCATTATAATATCTCTGTAGCTTTTTTTTAACAACCTGTTGAATACAGATTTTTCGAAGGAATTTGTGCTTTGGAGTATGCTAGAAAGATTACACCTTTAATAGAACTATACTCTAAGATCACAAATAGTTTTGAAAAACATACTGAACATATGGTCTCAACAATATTAACTAAAAGGATTTAGTTTTTCTTATTACGTAATGACCTATCGGGTTTACTTAGTTTCATGGACTTTTTACTTATATATCTTGTCTAGTTTCTTGTGCTTTGTCTGCTCATTGTAAGACACTTTTCTTATTAAGGATTATCAGCTTAACATCTTCCTCGGAAACAATACAAACACATACCATTCACACAGTACAGTTATTATCATTGCATCTCGAAACATACTTATGGATTTGTGAACGTAGGATACTGAAAAATATAGTAACATGTTAGCAGGGTGTAAAAGGGGCCTGGTAAAATTTAGGGGAGTGTTTGTGTATTGTAAGGAATGTCGTGAAAAATAATAAAGGGTTGGAGTGGTCTAAAGGGATCCATACAAATTTAGGTGGTATTTTTGTTGGAAAGGGGAGAGAGGATCTGGACAATTCTAGGTGTTTTGAGGGTATTAAAGAGTGTTAAGGAAGGGAAGCTTATTAAAACAACAACTAGAGGATTGTGTGTTGAATTGTTGCTAGGAGGGTACTGGGAAAATACAGGGAGTATCTGGGAATATCTTATAGAATCCCTACTTTAAATTAAATTTAATGTCACATTACTAATTATGTTCCGTGTTTGTTGTTTTAGGATTGTTTCTAGGGCCTCTATTACGGAAATACGGTCATCGAAAGGTTGCAGTGTTGGGCTCACTACTAGTTTTCATTGGGATAGTTCTCACCGGGTTCGCGTCTTCTTTCCTTCATATGTGTTTCACCTATGGCTTCATCACATGTGAGTTCTAAAGAAATGTATGGGTATTTGTAGAGTAATTTTTATATAAGTTTTATATAAATCTTGTTTTATATTCACCATATAAGTTTTCTAGAAAGTTCCGTGCTTGTATAACACAATATAATAATAGGTTCTGCTTTATATTTATTTTCTTGGATACAAAAGTTCAAATATCCCTTCAAACTTGATGTGCGTTATTGTTGCACTTGCCAACATTTGATAACAAATTCTCAGAAGTTTCAACAGATTTAATAGGCTCAGTCACTGTTTAAAATGGTGTCTAATTACAGAGAACGACTGAAATATAAAGTTTTTATTGAATTCATAATGTTTTACGGAAAATCATCAGTAAATTATCTACAAATGTTACACGCATATTTTTTATACACCGTTGACATAGATACAGTAGGACGCTCGGAAAGATGTTTAAGATCGTCATAAGGTGCAAACGTTTATCTGGGTGATAATACTCGCTGTAGACATTCAAACTCAGCTTTCTCACCAAACAATGTGCAATATAGGCCCTACTAATTCGATAATTCAAAGGGATCCATGTTTCTCTTATAGAGATTTGTTACTGCTTATGGTAATCAGTGAGGTTAGTATGAACACCTTAGTTTACTTACACTGTGGCATTTGGAAAGTTAATTGAAACACGTACAAAAGTACGCCACCTATATCTATCTTGAGTTAGTTCTATCCAGTCCAACTCATTACACCCTATCTCTTTCAGATCCATTCTAATATTATCCTTCCGTCTCCGTCTAGGTCTTCCCAATTATCTATTCCCACTGGGTTTGCCAGTCAGTATCCTGGACAAGGTTCTAGAATCTTCCATTCGTGTCCTGTACACCGTAATCTAAGAGACTTGAATATCCTAACATTATCTTGGGATGAGCTATGAGGGTATGTAGCTCATTGTTATGTAACCTCCTCCAATTCCTAGTATCCTCATCTCTTTTTGGGCCAAATATATCCCTAAGCACCATTTTCAAACACCCTAAATTGGTTTTCGTCATGATAACAAAATATATCACATTTCACACCCATAGAGAAACCGATTTTTTATTGTTTTAGATTACATTCTAAGTTTTAAAGTATTCGAAAGCAGGCGAGATGTCATAGTTTAACAACTATAATATTCAAAATACTATTATCTCCCCGACAGCTTACACCAAAAGACAAAGCCCAAATAATGGACATTGCTGGCTTGATATGATATGTGTAGCTTAATTCCATTAATTTTAACTAGATAAAATATACGAATTCATCACTTTGAGTAATAATTAATAAATAAGACGATCAATAAGAAAATATGGTATAGCCTCATCAGTAGGTAAATTGGTGGCATCTAGCTTTTGGGACCTTAAAGGTGTGATTTTGATCGACATTTAAGAGAAAGAATAAAAGTAAATTATGAGGCAAACGTCTCTATCCTAAAGTGTGTTCAACCTTAACGGTAAATCCAAAATATACTTCTTTTGCTAAATAATCTAAGACATTATATGAACAACAGACGCCATCACAAAACTGCACTGACCTATCCACCACCAGGCTGATTTGGGGCTGTAATATTTTCATCTGTTTGCTCCATCCGTGGTTTAAAGCTTACAGATAAATACGAGGTTATTGGGGGGTGCGTATAGCCCGAACGGGTAGTAAGACGCAGTGCTAATAATAATAGTTATTGGGGGAGTAAAGACGTGGGTGGCTCCGACATGCAACAGAAGAATTACACTTACAAGAGATACAGGCTCGGGTTTTTTAAAAAGTTGAAAAACCATAGAAACAACTGAGAATAGTTGGAAAAACTGACCTGTAAAAAGGTTTTTGACCATTTATAGACTAAATTTTATATACCTTTGAACCTTTTTGGTCAAGAAAATAAATATTGGGCAAAACTTATTTAAACAATATAATATTTACTTTACGTTTCAATATAGTAAAAAAATATTCCAAATTATGTTTTTCTGTGCTTGCATCATACTACGTACCTATACGAAATATTTCCATATTTTTAATATTTGAGAAAGGTATAACTTAAGAGTACTATTATAAATTCAGGTCATTATAATGCTCCATAAACATGGGCAATAATTTAGTACTTGATTCAGTAGAGATACATATACTGAAATGATGATGGCAACTATCACAAAATGACCAAAGAAGCAACTACTTCAAAATATACGGTCATTGGTCTAACATGGTCACATAGTTATTATTTTCATCCTTGTTTTAGGAATAGCTAATTTTAATAATACAAATTAAATTTCTTCCTGAAAATGGTTACATGTATGAATTTTTAATAGTTGAAAGTATTTTTTTGAAATAATTCCATTGTAATTACTGATCTATTATCTGACGATTATCTATAAAATGTATTCAATTAAAACCAATTCCCACAAACATTTTTAAACAAATATATTTGGTTATACTTCTATTTTAATTACAAGAAAATCACTGTTAAACTTGCAAAAGGGATAATGCTAACATTTCTTCAGCGTGAGCCTAAATTTTACATTCCGTTTACGTTGAAGGCTTACAATATTATAAGCTACCTCCGGGCATAATGAAAACAAGCTAGGTATGTTGCTAGCTTTAGGGGTAAACAAATGGTTCCTAAACACCATTGATAGCTATTAAAGTTGTGACTGCCAAGCTACGGGCATGTTTTTATGATAGTTACTTGTTTTGATATTTTATGCCATGATACACAGACATATTTTACTCTCACTGAACTCAGTACTATAATATTATCTACTTAAAAGTTACTCGAGTGCACAATACATTAGTAGGATTAGGCGTGGTTTATTTATACAATCTGTCGTGATCAGCTTTGGGTGCTGGACTGGTGTGCCCCACTACGTTGATGGCTCTGAGGGGGTACTTCTCTTCAAGGCAAGGTACTGCCATGCGGGTCGCTGTTAGGATGGCAGGGGTGGCACCCATCCTCCTTCCACCCCTGGTCGCTTTCCTCATGGACAGGTACGGGGTGCAAGGGGCAACCCTCGTCGTGGGCGCATTCTCCCTCCACTGCCTCCTGGGAGCCGTGCTGCTGAGACCTATAAAGTGGCATCTCAAGAAGAGAGACCATGACGTAGAGGAGGGACACCGACACAAACCAGGTCTTTGATATCCTTACAAGGAGAACTCAACGTGCACTCGACGAATTAAATGATTACATATGCATACGACTTAGACGCTAAGTTAAATCTTAGACATAAACTGCACCCAGTCTCTCAGCAGTCAATCCATTCCTGTTAAGGGGAAACACCAATTTATTCAAATGTACATTTTTCAGACATAGCTGTATTTGAATCATAAACTTTTAGCTCGTAAGTCGGGCATTCTCTTAATTTTGGGTATTCATACCTCAGAATGACATTTCTGTAGTGATTTAGTTAAGATATCACGAAGTAAAGTTATTAAAGCATATTATTATAATAATCTTTCACCTGCCTACCCAAACTGTATCAAGGTCATTTGATAAATAAAACTATAGTTTTAAGGCTCAAAGCAACACTATTGATTATGAAGAGCGTATACTTCAATCAGAGCACTTAGAATCAGTGAGGCCAGATATTTATTCCTTGTAAAATTAGTGTTTTTCTTTCACGATAGCTTTGGCTTATTTTAACATTTAAAAACATACTTAACCAAAGTTTAGAGTCCACGCACTTTTAAAATAAGTTTTTTTTTCTTTGACAAGCGATTTAAATCGACATCACTGGTTAAAGTTACAAAACGCATATGTGAGGTGGTTGAAAACGAAACGTCTATAAAAAAATCAACATCCAGATAAATCCAAAGTTATCTTTAAACAACTGTAACTTTGTTGAAACCTTTTTTGATAGTCGGGTACACCTTTTGGGGCCATGGATTAACCAACTTACAACTTTTTATGAAAAGGGGTAAATAAATACATTTTATATCGTAAAGTAAAAACATTCGTTACAAATTTGAATAGAGCACAAAAATTAAACTAAACAAAGTTGTGATACAGGATGGGAAAAATTTACTTAGGGGTAGCGTTGATGTTAATCCTGATTCAATGATAATAATCATTTCTCTATTAAAATCAACATTGATTGAATCAAATCAGATAACATGTCAATGAAATGGGCTACAAATTTAGGTAATCTGCTGATTACTAAATAATTTGATAATACTTATATAATGTTTAAAAGAATGCAACATAATTGAATACATTATTTTACCCATTTAGCATAACATACTTACTGTAATTACAGTAGGAGACATATCGGAACATGACGTGGCAGATGAGATGAGAAGAAGAGGAACCATTGTACCAATCATGAAAATAGATGCACCTGAAGATGATGACCAAAATGAAGGTAAAAGTAAAATGTTTATGATTAATTAGATAGCTTGGAACCACAAACTCATAGTTTATAATAATACTAGCGTTTGCCTCCAGACAGGTGGACGCGCAAGTTGGTTGACAAGGAGGGTTTCACAAAGTCTGGGCATAACATGTAGGATATTTTCAGGAAAGCGTTGACCTTGTTAGCTCTAGTGGCATTGGGATAACTGGTAGAGATGTCTGGAAGTGTCCTGAGAGCAATCTGGTGAGGTCTCCTATGATCACACTGTTCCTTCTAACATCCTTAAGGGATCTATCTAGATCTTTAATTGAGATCATATATGGCCTTGTACTCTCATTCCATTGATATAAGAGATAATATTTCAGTAATTTTGATCTGTTTCAATATATTCCACACGGCACTTTGTTCGTTTGATAAATGGAGAGGTAATTTATGTCACAATCGCTGTTCTGCCCCTTATAACAAAGTAGCGACCATAATTGATAAAGTCGCTGCAAAGGCAACACATCCCTCAAACCTGAGCTTATCTAAGAATAAATTGACTATAAAAGTGTTCTACGGGTGCATCTTAAAATAATCATTTTCCTACTGGAGCTCAAACAATCTATAATACATTTTTGCTGAATGCACGGAGATGGTTGATTCAAAAGTCAATATGGGCCATGTACCATTTCTTTAGTTACATTTGCACCCAGTTGTGTGTCGATGTTTGAATATGGAATCTCCGAACTTATCACCGAATTTATATCGTCAGGTCTGATTATTATTTCCTGAGGTAATAACAGTGGCAGTCCTCGCGTTTATTACTGAGCAGTGTATATAAAACACTTCTATTACCTTTAACGTCATTGCTCAATTCTTAGAAGATATAGATAAATAAGAGGAGCTCTATGTAAAAGGGGCCCATCTCAAAAAATCATGTTTTGAGAAAACGGCGCTTAAAGATTTACGATACATGCTAAATTTACAATATGTTTTCATAAATTTAAAAGATTTTATAACCATAGGTATACACATTTTAGAAATTAACAGCCACTCATAATTTCCTTACGTGTTTTATATACATTCTTAATTAAATTTTATATTATGGCCTGCAAATGCCCTTTTTACATGTAAAAAGTGTCAGAGGCCCTTTTTACATGGATTACGAATTTTTAATGGTGTTTACAAACATTTTAAGTGTGACCTAAGTGTAAATAATGATACATTTTATTTGGACAAATAGTAGCTAAATTTTTTTAAATATTTAAGATATTCACTAAAAAATGTTTAAATAATTGAAAATGAGATAAACATTTTGTTGTTGTTGTTGTTGGGGGTGAAATGCAAAATGTTCAGTCATTCAGTTCAAGCCTTCTTTGGTTGAATTATTAATAAAAAAGCTTTTTATCAATATTGACAATATTCTCATCAACACATGTCACGTTAACTTATATATCTTCAAACCAGTGAACTTGTTCAGGTTCCAAAAACTTAAAAATATTTCTCACATATGCTTCTTTAGCTGGAGTTAGCTTAACTGGTTCAACTTGATGAAGTGACAACCCCATGTCATTAGGTCTCTTAAAATAATTAAATAGAAGATATGGTCCTGTACACGATCCTGAAACAAAAACACCCCCCGTCACAGGGTAGCTGAGACGCTGGTAGGATTGTATATTGAAAACTTTCTCTTTGCTTTTGAGAGCCGGCAATGTTTTGTAGTCCTTGTATAATAACTGTGCCATTTTTTTAATAATAAATGGGGATGGCTTGACTCGATATTTTTAAAACACTTTCACATAGTTACTAAGAATAGCCACTTTTTCAATTTTACGCAAATGTTTACTGTACATACCAAAGTTTCGGTCGCATTGGTTGTACGAATAGCCTCGCACTGCAAAAATCTGAGTTATCTTTACTTTAAGTTTCATGGAAAGCCAACTACAAAATATTGTTACTGTCATAATTTTATTCTGTAACCCTGCTCCATCAGAAAATAGGATAATTTCTCGAATATCACATTCTTCTTGTAACTTATGCATAATAAAGTCGTCTACAAATGAACAAACTCTCCTGGAGTTTTTTTAGATTCCTTTTCTAAAAAGTTATAGAATGCACTGTTATCGTCATTGTGGCAGTGTACACTGAACAAGAAAAGCTACATAAGCCTCTTATTTAACTGAGAAGTTAAGTTTGTTTTCGGGAGAGGCAAGTTTTGAGCGTAGTCGAATTCTAATGCCGGAGTTCGACTACCAACAGACTTACAGGTGTCAATCCATTCCCGTTTAAGTTTGTTATGAGCTTTAGCCTTTCTTTTATGTAATTCAAACATAATCTTACATGGATCTGTTGGGTTAATCTTGAGTTTCACTGTTGACTCTGTACATAAATCACACACATCAGTGCGTGGTAATTTAAAAGAATACCCTTTTTTTTTTATAAACTTGCGATATGATTTGTAGCTCATTTTTAATGACTGGCCTTTTTTATCCTTTTAATGCTCCCTGAATAACTAGAATAATATTATTCCATTAAGGTCGGAATTTTAAAAGTACTTTTTCTTTGATTTATCAATAGAATAGTGAGAATTTCTACGGGATATTCTTATTAAATGTTCATTAAACAGCTGCCACACATTTTCTTTTATGTTACGGGGTCGATTATTGTGTTTACTCCGAATTTCAGTAGATTACCTTCCTCCCTTAACTCTATTTTGAATAACACGACTCCTCTTAACCGATATTAAATAAAGGGATACCAGAACATTTCAAAACATTGCAATACTTGAGGCATTGTATGTTACAGAATATGACCACACATTTTCTAGTGTTGTATTATTAGAATCACACAATTTTCCTGATTTTCAGTCTTTTATAGGCTCAACAAACCACCTAAGTAATCATCTTACTCTTGATTTGAACCGATTTCATAAAAAAGAGAAAACATATATTGTTTATTTTTAGTAATTTTCTTAAAACAATCTTTGGAAAAACATTTTATCACATTGTTAAATGATTTAGCTGGAATTTGTTTATTGGAACAATCTGTTGTATAGGCTTTCCCGGAATTGCGTTTCAATTTCATTTATTTTTTCTCATAATGCCTGTTTCTTTCTCTTCCTTCTTGATCTATTAATTTCTTCTTCACTAACAAAAATGTCAGACATTTTACATTGTTTTATTGTAATTCTAGATAAAAGCACGAAAATATAACCTCCCGTCAATGTGGAGAAAAATAGATTGATAACAACAGCTGATGAATTATCCCTCACTGCTATCTAAATTCAAGATATACAAACCAAACTTTGCAAGCAAGTTTGCAAGTATGGTGGAAGATATAATGCAATCTACCCTATAAAGGGCCTATATCAAGATAAACCCCTTTCACATAGAGCTCCTAATTTTTAATAGCTTATAAACTTTACAGAGTAAGTTATCTTACAGTAATATAAAGAATTCCGCAAACAAATCTATTCAGTCAATATCTATTTACAAGTGAACATTTAGGTTTACAAGCTAGACTGTATAGATTTTTGAATTCAGAGTAACCAACTAAACTAATATATGATTCCTCTTTGGATTTACTATTGAAAAGTACTCTCTAATTACTCTTTAGATCTGGCGATCTAGTTATACAGAAAAATAATTAATTGTACATTCAATAGGATAATTCATTATTGATTACACGTTTTATGACATCATCTTTGGAAGATATTAATTTTATTTGATTAAATCAATAGCCCAGAACCTTACTAATAAAATATTCTAGCAATCTTTTAATTGGTTCCATAAATATGAGGCAGCAAATATACAGTTATTTACTTAGTTTAACTAGTGGTAGAGATAATATGATAATTTTTAAAAGCACCGTTACACTTTTTAAAATATTGGTCTTGGGACATTATAATGACATTAAGTTCCAAGATAGTATTCTTAGCCTAAACATATGTTTAACCTAAGCCATTGAAGATAATTAGCAATTTAAAACGTCTGAAAATGTCCGAAATTATTTATAGCATGGGTTTACAGATTTACTTCGAATATTTTACGAGTATCATCTCAAGATTGTAACCAAACAAGCCTGAAATATTTTAAAGCTATAGGGGAAAGTGTGTCTTTGTGGAAGAATGACCTATATTTTTAAGTAATATTAGGGCTTGTTTAATGAATATAGGGCTAATGGGATCCTGTTAGACATTCAATATAGGTATATTTTAATAGTATTATTTTACTAACAAAGCAGTGTGGGAGAAATAATATATTTATAGCTATCAAAATACTTGGAACCATGAACTTTTGTTTGAGTTGATCTTTTAAAATTGTCTAATAGGTTGGTCATTTTTTAAATAAATTTATATCAAAATATTTGGAGCCATGAACGTTGGTTTGAGTTGCTATCTTAGAAGGGTTTAGTAGTTAAAAAAAACAGTGTTTTTAACACACGTGCTATTAATGGCTTAATCAAAGGGATAAAGAGCTTAGATAAAATGTGTTACTAAGTATATTCAATTGTATGAATTACTTAGGGGCACTATCACAGACATACAATTTATAATTTTAATGAAAATATTAATTTAATAAATGTTTGTATAAAACACTATTAGTTTCTTATCTGGTATAAAACAATAACATGACATTAATTGTTTTTAACACCTCGTCTCACTACCCGTTCGGTTTGTGCAACTATGTAAGAACTAATCTAAAATGTTATGGAGTAGGAAGGTTGAATTTAGATGAAGCATTCCCTCACTTGCGTGGAGGGAAATTAGAACACCATTTAGGAAAATCCACCCTTAGTACATCCGACTGGGATCGAACTCAGATCTACCCTTCATCGGATGTCTAGTCTATTACTAGAGCGATACCTTAGACCATGTGGCCATGGAAGTGGATACACTAATATATTAATTTAATACATATACAAAATAAACTTTGCCAATTTTTCAGTGGTAAATTACAAATTTCACTGAGAGTTGAGACAAGTAAATGCTGCTAATTGATCTTATATAGTTCTTAACTTTATTTTAGATATTATATTTAACTTATTTTTGTTAGTACAATGTATTTTTTTTATCAGCAGGCACTCAACAAGATCATCATGATTCAGATGGTTCTCGTCCAACTTCTGCTAGTAGAGGATCATTCGCTGATCCATCCGGGAATCTAGACCTTCCAGGATACGAGGGTGACTTTTTCAGATACTTAGAATAGAAACTTGTTGCGGCCGTACTTTGGACCTGGCCACATACATTTCGTCGCAGTGACTAGGTCGCATTACTGGCTATGCCCATGGAAGTATTTCCATTGTGGAATAATTATTTTTATTTTTATATGACTTTTTCATGTAACATCTCTACCCAGGATTGCCTCAAGCAAATGGCCATGACTATATTCCTGATTATTTCCCACTGGATCTATAAATTAATTTGAAAATACTAAATTGTGTTAGATAAACAAATTATCAACTTGATCACAGATTTATATTACCAAACGATAAATTTTTAGTCTTTAGAACAAGTTCATATTTTCTTCTTGATTTATTTTGTATGTTTGCAGGTGAGAGGCACGCTTCAATCGGTGGGGTCTCGTTGCAAAGTTCCGGCTCTCGTCGGGGAAGTTCGGCCCAAGGCGGCAACGTGTGGTGGTCTAAGCTGTCCATGGGTAGCGTGTACTCGGCCAGCAGTGGGCGGCTCTACGACATGAGGGCGGTACAAGTGGCAGGGGGTAAAGAGGATGACTCTGACTACAGCTCAGATGATGGCGAGGACGACAATAAGGAGAAGAAGAGAAGTAAGGTAAACATTGTGCTCAGATCATTCAAAGGAACCTTTCCATGGTTAAGAGCACATGGGAGTTAGTTATTCACCCTATTGAGGGCCAGTTATTAACCCATTCAACCCGTTAAACATAAGTTTGTACCACCTTTCAACTTTTTTAAACTAAAGTTCTTTATCCTTTTATTCATAAGTTCTTCACCCCCTTAAGTATCAGTTTTAAAGCCCTCCAAACGTCAGTTCTTTAGCCCTTCAAATGAAATTTTTCAGCCCTTTTAAACTTCAGTTATTTATCCCTTTAATAATTAGTTATTCTCTAATTATAGCAGTTGTTTATTAACCCTTAATTCATCAACTTTTTAATATTTTAAACACTAGTTCTTCAGCCTTTTAAACGTAAGTTTTTCATCCCTATTGGTTTCAGTCCTTTACCTTCTTAAGTGTAAATTCTTTACCCCCTAAGCATAAGCTGTTTTCACGTTAGCGTAAGTTATTAAGCCCTTTAAAAGTCAAAGCATGTCTTGAATAATGGTTCTACAATGATGCATTGAAAATAAATAATCCACACGTGTCTCTATGGAATCCCATGCGTCATTTGGCTTATTTTGTTGTCTATTAATTATATGTCTTAAAATGAAACAACAAACTATCAAGAAATACATTGGTTTCAACACTATTCAATATTAAAATATCACTCCCTCTGCGTTTTTATTTCTTAAATTTGTATTTGAAGCTAAAATAAATTCTTGGAGTTATGAGTTCAACAATTATGCTGATTTCTATTAAACTCAATATATTCATAGTAGTTCATTTTGCCATAAATTAATTTTATATAGATTTGTTTCTGTGTCTAATATGAATCAGGTCGGCCAAATATATTCATAGTTAAAAGAAATATTACGCATAAATGTTTGATTGTTCAAAAATAGTATAAATAACAAAGTTTTAAGTACATAAAATATTGGTATGTTTTAAATGGGCTACACTATAAATTTAAAATGTTAAATCACATACATTTAGATCAAATTGAATATACATAATGTAGTACTTAATCAGGACATCATTAAAATGTGAAAATATATTAAAATAGAGCAAATAGGGTTTTAAATAGCGCAGGTAGCCAATAATTTACAATTATCGAACTGTTTGTTTAATTTACACATTTTATCAGAATAGAATAAAAAAATGCACATCTTAATTAGTAACCAATATTAGCAATTTATAGGGTATTTTACAGAGTTTAAGAAATTATCCTTTCAAAATGCATAAAATGTGTTTTTGCTTTTGAAATGTGCAAGTACTTAAAGAACGTTGCATAAATTATTTTTTTACACTTGGGAAATAGGTTTTCTATGCATAAGGATCATATTGCAAGCTATTATATGAATAAATATAGACCTAATATAATATATTTTATCATGTATGTTTGAACCATTATTTGTTTGTAACTAACTATTTATAAATAGTAAGATAGTAAAATGAATGCTATTCGCTTTCACTAATTTAATTTAATTTACAGAATTCTTCCCAGCCTCAAAGAAGAGAGACTATAGCAATGACTCCTGGCAGCCTTGATGTACCTGAAAATAGTTACCAAACAGGTATATTATATCTTAAAATTATGAGCATCAGCATGGGATGAACTTAACCAACTCAGTGGTAGCCATTGGCACAGTAAACCAAAGGTTATAGGTTTAAATTCCGTGTCGAGGTGTAATTTTGCAACATCTGGTTCAAAGGTCATTAATTCATCACTGTTGAACAGAACCCTACAATTTTATCATCTATAGCCTAACATATTCTCACATCTATTGCGAGAATGATGCCTCAGACCATACGACCACCGAAACGAATCAAATATAATGTTAATGCAGGTAGGCAGAAGATTAAATAATGTTTATTTAAGTATTGAGGGCAAAGTTATATGTGTCTACATTTATTTCCAGGCAAGAGACA
Organism: Timema douglasi; assembly: GCA_901482245.1. Lineage (NCBI taxonomy): Eukaryota > Metazoa > Arthropoda > Insecta > Phasmatodea > Timematidae > Timema > Timema douglasi. The sequence continues at coordinate 186,601 of CABEEJ010000801.1, forward strand.
CAGCTCCGCCTCCATCAAGTCCGGCCAGGAGAAATGGTGGTCCAGAATGTCCGTGGGTAGCATCTATGCCGGTAGCAGCTCCAGGATCTACGGCACGAGGGTGGTGCAGGTGGCGGAGGGGGAGACGGACGAAGAGGAGGATGAGGACCCAGTTGAAGAAGAAGAATCCAAGGATGACATAAACAACGATCAGGGTAGAAAAAGCAAGAAGGTAATTTTCATTCTCAAATTAATGTACTGAAAAAGTAATGTTTTAAATTAGATATGTTTGCAATCTTATTTTTAAATTAAATAACTTTTTTGAAACCTTGATTCCCATTTATAATCCTTGAAAATATTTGAAATATACCGTATTGTACAATTTTAGCAAAATTAAATGATTGAAAAATATAGAACAGAAAATAAAGCATGGTTTTGATTATAAAATTTACATCTCTCACAAAACCAATTTCTTTTTTAAAGTGTTTGGTTCAAATATCATGAACCATATTTATGCGTTCGTTTCTATCTTGTTGATTGAATACACCTTACAATATGTTTTAAATATTACTATTACCTATCGTGACTTTTCAATTTAAACGTTTACATATATCATCAATAATATATTTTACTTCTACAAATTAACTTTATTAGTCATTGCACCCAGGTCAAAAATCGCTTAGGTCAACTTTAATAATTGTCAAAATCACAGGTTTTATATTAGATTTCAGAGATAGTTCAGTCATTTTGTGATTTGGATATAAATCTACGTTTCAAGAAAATTGTTTTAATTTTCTAACCACTTTTTATGACATCAGTAACCTTGTCATACAAAATAACTTCAATATATTCAACAATTAACATGAATTATCTATCGATTCTATTTTAGTCTGATAAAAACTGCCTACATGAGAACCTTAATTTTCTATAACGATTGGGAATATTTAAGAAGATACTTGAAGTTAGCCTCCCAAAAAACAAACAAATTCAGAGAATATTGACAATATTAAGTGCTTAGGTTTGGCGTTAGGATCATTCCATTTCCAGAATTTGGGTCAGCAAATTTTCTGTGCACGCCACGGAAATATTTAGCTACCCCCCAGATAAAAGTGATATGTGTGTCATATACCGGAGAAAAGGGACGCAATTAAACTTATATTTCTTTGTAACACACCAATGGATTAATTAAATGGTTTTATGCCTCAAAGCTATTATATTGCCAAGATTAGTTATGTAGATGTACTGGTTCTTATGAAAATCATAAACTTTTTTTATAAAGCGTATTGTGCAAAGTTGGCATAAACACAAATGAAAATTTGACGAAACAATATCACATTATTTAAAATTTACTTAGGCATATTTCTTACTTACTCTATAGCACTAGGAACTCCAAAATTCATTGAGCCCTTTCACCACCTATCTCTATCTTGAGCTACTTCTATCCAGTCAACCTCATTACACCCTATATCTTTCAGGTTCATTAGAAATTTAAAGACAATATTTTATACCAAAATACCATAAGATACAATAACTACCGGGAAAGCTCTAAATTCAAAAAGTAGCTCAGCTTCTCCGTAACTTTAGTGGTAAAAGATTGAAAAACCAGTTTAATAATACCTGTATTAGAACGTGTTTAAAACATTAAATTATCATAAATTTGTCCATATATGGGAATTGTCCACGAAAATAATGTAACAATGGTAAAAGTTGATAAATAATATATGACAAATTGTTTTAAATCATATCTCAATATTTAAAATATCCTTAGAAACAAAAAACTAATTTGGCAAGTGGGTGGATCTCTATGAAGTTAGTAGCACCTAAATCCTTTTTGTTTTTGTACATTTTGAATACGATAATTGTGGCACAAATACTTGGTCTTACACGCTATTAAGGCAAAATAATGTAACCACTAGATATTGGATTATGTCCTTACACCTGTGTTTCAAAAGGTACTGTTAACCTACCATACCTACTGTTTTAATCTCAAATGAACCGAAATACTATTTTAAAGGAAATATCTTTCTAGTATAATTATTTATAAAGGGGTCTTTATGGCCTAAATAAAACTTTATATTTATCTGAGACTACATATGTACTAAGCCAGGTAATACAGATTATACACGAAATAATAAGTCCAATCCTTTCCCATGAGTTCAAAAATAATATATTATTTTTTTTACTTATCTTTAACTATATTGCCAAAAAATCTTTAGCATTCCTATTTATTTCCAACGCTTAGCCACTCGTTTCAGTATAAAACTTTTTTTTTTCTTTTTCAAAATAACGTGTTGTTCAAAGGGATTAATAATTTTATGTTTAGTGTCTTAGTATGATATCTATATAGTTCTTATTGAAGATGTTGACTAATTTGAAATGGTAACTTCCTTACGATTTTCTTTTTAGCCTCAAAGAAGAGATTCTACAGAGACCCCTCAGTCTAACAGTCTAGACGTACCAGGGACGGGCTACAACCCAGGTGTGCTTTACATACAATCACACATATTTAGCATAATCATTCTGGTAGGGAGAATATTAGCTGATCTTTACCAAAGTTACTAAAACCTTTAATATACTCAAACCGTGGGGCTGACTTTGAGGGGGGGAGGCGGGTGTTGAAGGGTGAGCAAGGTGATTGTTGCCTGCCCAAAAATTTACTAGGAGGGGCATAGTATCATTTTTCCTCTCCAAAATTCTCTGCGTCTCCATTTTATTCATGTGTGCAATAATTTGTTGACATTAATGTGTTTACAAGATACAGGTGTTTTTTGTATTTTAGTAATAATTTGCGTTTTGAACAGTTTATGGAATCTTCCCTATAAATAGTCTCACTTGAAAGTTGCCTGGATCACACATAACTAGCTGTAGTTTACATTTTAGAGCAGCACAATCTCGAAATGCCTGAAATCGAACGCTGCTGTTAAGTACTATCGCTGTATCGACTCAGCAGTCGATACTCGATACTATCAGTTTAACAACCACCCTGAGCACTGAAGTCACTGTTTAAGATGGCAGATGATTTAGTATCAAGAAAGCGGACGTTCCCTCATAGCCTCTGAAGGAATGGCGTCTTTTTTGTTTATTTTATGTTTAGCTATAGTTATTTGAATCAGAAAACTATACTTCCATAGTGACGATGACTGTTAATGTACTACATCTGGCGGTAGAGAATTTGACATTAACCTTTTCACTGTCAAACCCGTAAATATACGTCGTGTGACAACATATCGTTGTTGTCAAACCCGTAAATATACGTTTTTGTGCAGGGCTCACTTTGTCAAACCCGTACATATACGTGGAGCATTAGAGCTATTTGAATTGCGCGCTCTAAAGTGCAAAGAGGCTATAAAGAAAAAATACTGCACTCTTTCCAAGGTTCATCTATAGTTTTTAAGTTTATATTTACAAGTGAAATATCTACTTTCCTGAGCTCACTCACTACTGTGAAGATGGCGTGGCGTGGAAAACAAACAAAGTTGCGGGATGACGAAATTGAAGGATTTATAGTGGACAGTGACTCGGAAAATGACTTTTTTGATGATGAAAATGGTTCTGAATATTCTGTAGGTGATATATCAGAGGAAGAAGGTGACAGTGATAGTGTCAGGGATCTCTCTGAAGTACAAGATGATGTCAGCAATCAACTGGCACCTGCTAAACGAAAAAAAAAAGATAAGTCTCCTTTATTTACTTGGATTTCTGGGCAATTTAAACCTATTATACACAACTTCAGTGCATCTAATTCTGGATTTACAAATGATTCCCTAAATGATGATTCCCTTGAAATTGATTTCTTTTTGTGTTTTCTCACTCCTGCCTTGGTTCAGACGTTTGTCAACGCTACTAATGAATATTATCAGAAGGTTTTGACAGTTTCCACGATTTCTTCAAACAGTAGACTTCACAAGTGGCAAGACACTAATATAGATGAGATGTATGTGTTCTTTGCCCTTACCATGTTGATGACAAGAGTAAAAAAGTTGAAAATTTCTGAATATTGGTGCACAAAATCCCTGATTCACACCCCAATTTTTTCTCAAATTATGGCTGTAAACAGGTACCAAACTCTTCTAAGTATGCTTCATTTCTCCAGTCTCACCCCTGCAGACAGCAATGATAAACTCTACAAATTGAAACCCGTAATAGATCATCTTAGGACTGTGTTCAAAGAAACACTGCAGCCTTTCCAGAGCCTATGTATTGATGAATCACTTGTTCCTTTCAAAGGTCGCCTAGGTTTCAAACAGTTCATTCCAAGCAAGCGACATAGATTTGGAATAAAACTTTTTGTTCTTTGTGATGTTGAAACTGGTTTCATATTGGATTTTATTGTATATGTTGGGCAAGGAACAGATATAGAGGATAAATTTTCATTAGGAATGTCTGGTGCAGTTGTAACAACCCTTATTGAACCATACCTTGATAAGGGACATTTTTTGTTTGTTGATAATTGGTATACCAGCCCCTGTCTCTTTGACTTTCTTCACAAACATCAAACTAATGCCTGTGGCACAGTGAAACAAAACAGAAAGGGAATGGCTCCACTACAAAAGAAATTAAAAAGAGGTGAGACAGAATCGTACCACAATGGATCTATGATGGCGCTCAAGTGGATGGACCGCAGAGAAGTTCGCATGCTGACTACGATGCACCCTGATGAGATGACACAGACTTCAAAGACAGACAGAAATACTAACCAACACATACAAAAACCTAAGTGTATTCTAGCGTACAATGAAAGCATGGGATCTGTAGACCAGACTGACATGATGTTGAGCAGATTAGACTGTATGAGGAAAAGTATCAAATGGTACAAGAAATTGGCATTCCACTTCATTGACCTTATCCTCTTAAACTCTTACTTCATGTATCTAGCTAAAACAGGAAAGAAACCTTCACTGGCAGACTATCATTTGGAACTTATCCACCAGCTGATCCAGAGATTCCACAAACCGAAACCCAAACCGAAAGGAGGAAGACCATCAACATCTCAAGACAATCCAACAAGACTGACTGCTCGACATTTCCCCGCCATGGTTCCATCTACAGAGAAGAAAAAGAATGCTGCTCGTGTTTGTGTGGTGTGTTCCCAAACAAAGAAAAAAGAAAAGAGAAGAAAGGAATCCCGTTACATGTGTACAGAATGTGATGTTGGACTGTGTGTTGTCCCCTGTTTTGAAGAATATCACAAACTGATGAATTTTTAATATGTTACATTACCTCCTTATTAAACATTTTACAATATTTTTTATAACATTTGATAAAATTAGGGAATATAAATGAATTTTCTGAAAGAATTATTTTTTCAGAAATTGTATTAGTTTTTTACATAATTTTATTTACATTTTGTTTAAAATATTTGATAAAACAACTGTTTTTCCAAAAATTGCTTTTTTCAGTTAAAAAAACCCGACACAATGGGCTTGTGTATGCAAAATATACATGACAGTGAAAGGGTTTATAAATTGTCAAAGAAATAGGACATTCCTTCAGAAAATGACCCCCCCCCCCCCGAATCTGAAGTGGGTGCCACTGAATCAGAGGCCACGTTATGTAATTAGTAATTCATAGCTGTTACGTTTTATTGCCAGTATACCTATACAAATATACCAATTGTATTTTAAAATGCTATCAATGGCAACCGATTAAAAAACCTTATATTTTTAAAATTTCCTTCCTTCCAGAGTCCTATTATAGAGTTGACTTACAAATGGTTTAGAAATGTGTATTTTATGGGTCTAGTTACAGTGAAATATATATTCAGTATTTATTATTACCTGTAGAATATTTATATTAATATATTTTGTTCTGAAGCTATTTTAACAGGATGGTATTTAACTTGTACTTTAGGACTACTAATCTAATTATACTAGCACGTTACTTTCAAAATAAGCACCAACCATTAAAAACTCTCTTTAGTAAACTAAGAACGACCAAAAAGACCAAAATTCACATCCCTAAAACAAAAATTTCTACTAAAAAACCTAAATTATCACTCTTTACTGACACATGGGTAACCCTTTGATGATTTAGATTTAACCTAAGGAAAAAGGCTCTAGCACATGAATTTTTATTTAATAGTTCTCCAAACTTAGATAAAACGCAATACAATATAAATAGTTTTTTTAACATAAAATATTTTACAATTTGATTCTTTCAGTATGAGCTTTAAAAGCTTAATAATTAATCCAAACGAAAATTATAATATAATTTGTTGGGCCCTCTCGCCATAAAAACTTAAAATTTGTATGCACATACACTTAGTAATACACACTAAGTCATTACTTCTAGAGTTTCCCTTAATAAATAATAAAATTATACTCAACTATAAAATAAACAAACAAAATTATATTTGACCATTATTTAAAAAAATAAAAGGATTGAAAAAACCTAGATTAATTTAATATCAAATATGTTAGAAACACGTTTGTCATTACTTTCTATAACAAATTTTTAAAATAATCTATAATGTATATAAATACAACCTTGGGGAATGTAACATAATATGACCTTGAGGCTGTCTTAGTTCCACATCTTTACATCCAAACGTAGAGTGCACCACTATCCAGTCTCATCAAAGCCGCGCCAGAGCTTGTACCCCTGAGTGCAATGTGTGTCACACTACTATTTAGATAGCCCAGGGTCAAACAAATATATCTACTAATTTCTTCTCAACTACTATCCCTACGTCGTACACGAGCAACATTTCTTTGTGACATTGATATCACTAGAGCCACATTATGGAACCCACTTTGAACTGGGATGACGTATCGGCCACCTCTCCAGCTTGCTCACCTGAGTCACAGATCCTTGTGGCCGGTCAACCACCATATGCCATAGTCGGAAGACAATCTAACGACCGTGATGGGAAGCAATCACCCTTCCCAGGCTCTTATAACTCACCATGGTCGTACACTCTGAGCGGAGTTATAATTCATTCACGACCTAAGTTTACCTGGATGACAGCTCGAAATGTTCCTAGAAGTAATCCCTAATATATCACTACGCCAACAGCTGACATCTATCACTTTGGATGACTGTAATGAAAACAGATGGTAATATATTAATGTGATAGTTAACCACAGTAATTTAGGCCAATATTATTTATATATTTATTTGAGGTCGGACACAAAATTTATTTATAGTTTTATTCCCCTTAAAAAAATATTAACATCACTTTCACAAAAACTTCTAACGAACATAGCCTCAAAATGTTGACTGACGAATTTAAAACCATATGATTGAACATAATGGTAAACAAGTTTTTTTACAATGATGCGGACACGCAGTTGAAGAAAATACTTTATTCAGTGAAATATTTCAAAATACGATAAAATAATCATAAAATCATGTATTGTATGTAAAAAAAAATGACAACAATTTTCTCTTTTCCAAGTAAATACGATGCCTGTATTAAAAGGTATTGATGTATGCACTAAATTACACAAAATCAATAACGTTCCAAAACGAAAAATAAGTACTTTTAATTATGTTTAAAATATTGTTTCGAGTTGGACAAAAAGAAGTTATTAAAAAAAATAGTATGAAAAAACTTAAGTTTACATTATTTTAAATGTAATATATAACAGGTAATTAAAGATCTTTATATTTATAACAAAACAGTGATCTTTTACAAGTGTTGGCAACTCAAAACCTAAACATATAATTTTCAAACTGTCATCCAGGTAAAAACCTATCGTGAATGGAATATACGCGTGCAAGCATACGCAGCGAGCATTTCGGGTCCACCAATCCCTTTTAGTCGGCGAACCAGTCATCACTGAGTAGCTTGATAACTCCCCCTTCCCCCATCGTTTACTGGTACTTGGCGGAAGGAGTTGGCCCCTACACGTGTGGTTCACTAGAGCCGCAGTGCATGCACTTATTACTACTAGACAGTGTATACCTAGCCACTGCCCCTGCCAGTTATCTGGCCATTATGTTTATGTGACCGACTTAATTTGAGTCACTGCAGTGGATCATACTTATTACTACTAGATGGTGTATTCCTAACCACTGACCCTGCGTAATATCTGGCCATCATTGTTATTTGACTGACTTAATTTTAGGAATAGTACTTGGACAGATTTATTACTATTAGACAGCGCATGAATGGTAACTTCCACTGCACCCTACACGAGAATTATTTATCAATAGCTGTGAAGTCATTTCACGCTCTCGAGTCTTTCTGCATATCTCTAGACTCCGTCTGTACTATAAAGCCTATAACTCCCCATGATCGTGTTCCAGGCAAGAGACACAGCTCCGCCTCCATCAAGTCCGGCCAGGAGAAATGGTGGTCCAGAATGTCCGTGGGTAGCATCTACGCCGGTAGCAGCTCCAGGATCTTCGGCGCGAGGGTGGTGCAGGTGGCGGAGGGGGAGACGGACGAAGAGGAGGATGAGAAGGAACAGGGAATAGAACTGGATGCGCTTGATGACAAGGTCAATAATTCTTCTTACCGGAGAAGATGGGAACCCGGGTACATTAGATATGCACATATAATCAATTAGTAGATAATCTTGTACTTAATGATCAATAACAACTTTACTGAAATAAAACCGAAGAAAGAAATATAAGACGCGCTAGTAATATATTTGAAAATTTCCTTAAATTGGATTTGGCGAGCCTCTATAAAACTAGTTGAAACGTATATATTTACTACCAACAGAAGTAGATGGCGTTGACCGTGCAATTCATTGCGTGGCTATCCCTGCCAACGTTTTTATTCCAGGGATAGCCCCACGTCTCGAGTTTGTAAGGAACTACGATATCGATGGTTAAAAGGTGAAAAAAGAGTGTAATATTCACCCCCGATGGTTATTTTCACAGTCAAAAGACATAGAAGTGCGGTAAGCACTGCTATTACAATTTAACAGTTAAAAGACACATAAATGTGATAAGTACTACAACAACCATTTTATCAGCCAAAAGGTCCAGAGGTGCGATATTCAACCCAACTGTTATTATAACAGTTAAAAAGACTCATAAGTGCGATAAGTACTATGACTACGATTTTAACAAACAAAAGATACAGTGGTTCAATAGGTCCTCCCCCTATTATAAGCGTTTAGCTTTACTTTTATAGTATGATAGTCTAGGAAGCGGTTTAATAAATATATTCAAATGAGTAAATATGATGTTTGTTTGGTATAAAATAGCCTATCGGTAGGATGCTTACATACTTGGCAATATGCTATAGCGGCGCAGAGACACGAATCAATGGTATTGCTTGTAAGATATCTCCTAGGATATAATTTTAAAATAAATGAGTAAAAGATGAGATTAGAATTGTAAGAAACCCTATTAGGGGAGGCCTACTAATAACTGTTATGTATTTTTGTTTAAATTAATTACGGGAGCTTAAAATTAATTCAATATTCGAATTCTCTACTTCTTGGATACGTTTTTCCCGCGTTTTATTTTTACTACATTTCTTTCAAATACGTTCTGACCTATAATGAGTATAAAATGAAAATATTAATTTTTAAGTACTTACATGTAAAATATAAATATAAAGTTAGGCCTATATAAACATATTTTAATATCTTTCAATGGATGGCATAGAACACGCAATGAGAGAATATTAAAATATTTTTTACATCTTTACCTCGGTGTTCTTGTGGTGAAGAGCTCGCTTCAGGATGCTATATTCTTTGTTTAAACCTAACCGAGTTCAATTGTGTTTTTTTCTTGCTTGACAAAAATCTGTATCACAGCTTCCCTCGAAGGGGAAGTAAAGCCATCGGTCCAATCGATTGTGGCATATAAAATAACCCTGTAATATTTGTGAAATTACCTTTCCGGCAAAACTGGTAGGCTCTTTCACGCTCGTTCGTTAAGGTCAGCGAATGATTCCCTGGGAAAGTGTCCAGGGTTCTTGTCAGGAAGGTAATCCATCTGTAAAAACATGTCCACCGACACAAATACGGCAAGCTATTGTGACTTGGAATAGATCAGCGGGATAAGACGTAGTAAAATAACATATTTTAGATAAACTGGTGGGCACGCAAACAAGGGCGTTCGTCCCGTGTTGTTTGGTTTGCCTTTGATGAGAGTATAGGTTTTTCAAATCCCGGTAAGGTTTAATGTTTTTTTGTTATAAATGGTTTTACATTCTACTTTCACACAAATATGAGTACATTTATTCTAAATTAGGCTTACACCTTCCTTTCATCCCATAAGTAAAAACATGCGGATATCTTGGTCGAGCAATGAGAAGTGTTACATAGAAAAACACGGGCAATTTTTTTGTTTCAGTATTCATCATCACAAGACAAACAAAACACTGAAGATATCTACCCAAACACGTTGGAGGTTCCAGATATGGGTAAAAGAGCAGGTATATTATTTTAATATACTGGTTATGAAATATGATATAATCCTTAAAAAAATACCATCGTATTTATTAATACATTTAAATAACATTTCCTGGCTTTAAATACGTGTATTTATGACTATAGACAAATCCATATGCCAAGGAGGTTTATAAAGTTAAAAAAATACTAAAACAATTTTTATGTATTAATAGTTCAAGTCATGTGATCAACATCATTCACATTATATGGAAAGCATTAGGCCTACTATATTAATAACACAGTGAAATGTGATCAATATTGACCAATTTGATGGGGGAGGGCGGGTATTTTATAGTGTTTCTTTCTATAGTAAGTATTGTTGACTTAGTAAGTCATTTATGTTATTCCACCTTAAGTTTATAAATATCATGGAATCTAACTCTAACCAATGCGAATACTTAAACTTATAATACTAAAGGAAAAAGTAGATGAATTTTTTCCATCACGTTCCCACAAAAATAATTCACAAAATTAGATTAGTATATTTTTCCACACATTAATTAAATAACTAATTTATTCTTTTGAATATATACTCATAAGTGTGGGACTTTAAATTATTAATAAAATATAAGGTTTGTCTGGTAACTGGAATATTAAGGGATGAAGATTTTTTATTATCAACAACTCAAAAAATCCCTGTTTGTGTTTGAAGCCAAGGTAGTTAACACTTTCTCTTATGAAATAACTTAATCTATTTTCCCGGCAGTTGTACTTGAGCAAACAATATATTATTAGTCAACCACCATTCCCACGTAAGAAATATAGTAGGTCCATCTACAAAAGATCAAGTCGAGACATATTCTGGTTCCATGATCCTAATCAGGAGGCACCAAAATAGACAAAACAGCTGTCTACACAAGGTTGGGTCAAGTTATCTTCAGGGAATGTCTCATGCTTCAGGTTCCTAGTTAGGAGACACAGAAGCTTTCTCTCTCCACACGGTTTGGTCCAGTTATCTTCAAGCAGTGTCTCATCTTCCATTTTCTTAAGTAGGAGAATACCAGCTCTTTCTCCCCGAGGTCGGGTTCAGTTATCTTAAAGGTGTATCTCATGTTCCATGTTCTTAAGCAGGGGACAAAACAAATGTCTCCACAAGGTTGGATCAAGTTCAGGTCTAGCTTCAAAGAGTGTTTCATGTTACATGTTCCTAGGTAGGCGACACAGCAGCTCTGTCTCCACAAGGTCAGGGCAAGGGGCGGAGATGTGGTGGTCTAAGCCATCCTCAGGGAGTATTCATTCTGGCAGTAGCGTAAGACTGCATGAAGGGGAGAACGGAGAAGACGAGGGCAGATTCAACAAGTCCGGCGAAATAGATTATTCGGATGAAGAAGGAGAACGTAATATCAAAGAGAAGGTAAGGGTCATATTATGCTTATCTTATAATACATAGGATATATTATGTTCAAATGTTAGTAATCACGAAACTAGCCAAACAATGTTTTAACCTAAAACACACACACATTAATATCATTTGACTTAATGATACCAATTTAAAACAGACTCTTTCACGATATAAATACATTTATTTAGAGTAATAATAATTGTCAAATATATTACACTGCTAATTACTAACTTAATTGCTTACTCTATGGTATTAGGAACCCTACAGTTATTTGCCACACTTACAAAAGTACTCCAGCTATACTTATCTTGAGCTAGTTCTATCTAGTCCACCTTTTTACATATTTTCTCTATCAGGTCCATTCGAATGTTATCCTCCCATCTATGTGTTGGTCTTCCCAATCGTTTCTTGCCATTGGGTTCGCCAGTTAATACTCTAAGCACGGTTCTGGATTATTTCATTTGCACTTCATGTCTTACACAACATAATCAGAAAGATTTTACTATTTATAAATCATCCTATGCACCTTGTTTTTGAAAAATCCTACATTTAAATTCGCCATGTAAGGTAAGAGATAATCTATCACACTCATACATTTCTTGACAGCATTCTATATACCAACTTATTGACCGAGTAATAGTATGCAATCACCGACCGTACATGGTGCATAATTAATATACTGCTAATATGAATATTATAGTACTACTCTAAGAAATATTACCAAATCCTACCGTTTAATTTTGCTTTACACACTAAAATTCTATATGTATCACAATCTTGATTGGTTATCATTTTTAACTTAATGATTTGGCTTTATTTGTCAAAACCTTAGTATGTTCCCAATAAAGTGAGCTTAACTTAAAAAGCTTAAACAAATACTTAAACTTACAATAAGTATTATAAAGCTGTGAATGCATTCGCTTTCAATGTTGACTAGGCGTGAACAACGGTTTCACCTCAGCCTCCTTCATTTAGCCATAATATCTTGGTTCATCACCCTATTACATGCTATAATGCATGTTGAAACCATTTATTTTAGAGTTTATTAAAATAAATCACAACATTATAAAAACTAACACAAATACCAGATTATAAGTTTACACTTACAAGATATTCACAAAACATTAAATTAATTATAAAATAGATGATAGTGAATCACTTAAAGATAGGGTTAGATTCTTTCATGTGCTACTCAAAATATTATAAAATAGGTCCATTTATCAATATAGAGTCTTTAATAAAATCAACTTATTATTATTATTTATATTATTATTTTTAAGCTGCTGCCCCAAAGAAGAGGAACTGTTGCAGATGTTCCATCTACACAATTAAATGTGCCAAACTCGGACCGAATGAAAGGTAGAAGCTTCATGTAATAAAATTCTTATATGAAAATGTGAGATAAAAAAAGGGAGTATCCAAACGAATGTTTGCTGTGAAGAGTAAAACAGAACGCAAGATGTTATGGGGCGTATATAAATAGAAAAAGATGAACGCAAAGAAAGTGGTAAAGGATAATAAGGAGCAAGTGATATTAAAAGAAGAAGAAATAATCCAGAAAGATTTTGAAGGTAATAGGAAGTTGTTCTGAATGTGGGTAAATAGAACGAAACAAGGCGTGCAAGGTAATAACTAAGTATTCAGAATGAACTTGGTGATATAGTATAGGATGAAAACAGTATATGAGAGTAATGAAGAAAGTATTTTGAGCAATTGAATTTAGAGAAAGTAACAGAAAATAGGGAAAATATTATGATGAGTGAAAGAATCAATGAAGCTGGGGTGTTAAAAGCATAAACGTGTTAAAGAATCGCAAAGCTGCAGTCATAGATGAGATCAAAAGTGAAATGTTTAGGTGTGGGGGCATGGCACTACTTGCCAGATTGTGTGAGTTGTTCATTTGGTGTGCTGAGATTTTGAGTGAACATAATAGTTAGAAAAATTCTGTGACTTTTCCTTTTTACAAATACGAATACAGTAAGGGTGAATGTAAGAACTATAGGACAATTAGATTGTTGATTATTCCAAGAGAAGTTTTTGAGAAAGATTAAATTGAGTGGGTGAGGTAAAAAACTGCAAAAAAGATTTGTGATGTGCAATGTGGTTTCATGCTATATAGAGGTTGCACGGAACAAATATTTGCATTGCAACAAAGATTTGATAAATATACGGCAATAAGGAAGACAGTGCATTGTGCATTCGATGATCTATAGAAAGCGTAAGATCGAGTGAAGAGACGTATGTTATGGAATGTTTTGAGAGAGTATGGTATGGATGCATGGTTAGTAAATGCAATTATAGCAGCCCATGGTGTAAGCAAAGCGTGCGTTAGGATAAATTATGTATTTAAGCGAATGGTTTGAAATTAAACAGGCTGTTAGGCAATGTTATGTTATGTCTCCATAGTCATTTAATGTATTCATGGATAAGTGTATGAAGGATGCTTATGAGGACGCGGTTGGTGTGCAACTGGATAATGTGAATGTGAGAATGCTGTTATATGCATATGATGCCGTGTAAATGGGTGAGAATGAAAGTGACCTGCTAAATGCATTAAATCGTTTGCATTTGTTAAGAGGTAGAATATATCTTCGTATTGAGTCTCCAAAATCAAGATGATAGTTTTTAATAAGGACGGATTAGGACATTATTGTAAGCTTAGTATAAAGGGAAAACTGTTAGAAGAAGTAAGTGGTTTTGTGAATTTAGGCTGAATGTAAAAATTGAATGCTAGATGGTGAAATATACATATGGGTGTATGCATCTCGTAGATTGATTGGATGTATGTGGACTATTGCAAATAATGAAGTAGTATCAAAAGAGGGAAAAATGGCAATGTATAAAAGTGTTTTGACACCAATATTGTCTTATGGATGTGACGCTTTTTTTTTGCCAGTAGAAGCACAAGAACAAGATGAATTCAGTTAGAATGAGATGTCTAAGAAATGTATGTGGAAATACTCGTATGAAAAGAGTAAGTAATGAATGGGTGCTGAAGGAGTGCGGTTTGAAAGGGAATACATAGGTCACTGTGAAAGAAGCGCCTTACATTGGTTTGGGCATGTTGAGAAGATGAGTGTGGATCGAGTGACAAAGCAAATATATGAAGATATATTGTTTGGATCAAAAGGAAGGTATAGGACATGTAAGATTTGGCCTAATGGTGTAGACGAATGTGTGAAAAAGAGAAACATTAAGAGCATTAAGAATAAAATAGCATATGATTCTTTTATAGATGTGGTTGAAGTGAAGAAAGTAAGCAATACTAGGGAAGGGTAGATAAAGTTAATGAAGAGTGAATAAGTATATAGTTATGGTTTTTTGAGCTATATTCACAGTTTCATACCTACCCCGTAAGGTATGTATATATGTACGGTACTCATGTATGTACGTATGCATGTATGAATGTATGTATGTATGTATGTATGTATGTATGTATGTATGTATGTATGTATGTATGTATGTATGTATGTATGTATGTATGTATGCATGTATGTATGTATGTATGTATGTATGCATGCATCCATGTATGTATATATGTATGTAACTATATATATATATATATATATATATATATATCTTTGTTTGAAAATGTATTTACTAATGAAGGGAGAAGGTACTGTACATTCAAATGAACCATTCTAAACCAATATTTCAATAAATAATCGAAACAATTTTCACTAAAATTTTTAATCAAAGCATGCTTCAATTACTTTATCCAATTTATTGTGTTACATATTTTTCATTGATATTTAATTAAGAAACTAAATAAAATTAATTATTTTAGTAATTAGCTTAGAGTAGACCAGGTATCTAACCTTACTTTGGTTTGTGCCTGTTCAGAGGATGATAGTGACGAAAAAAATCTATAAAGGTCGAGCGTGGGAATCAAAAGGTAGGGGTAAGCTAGGCAAGCCATTGCTAAATGTGGTAGACGAATATGTGAAAAAGAGAAACACTAAGAGTTCTAAGCATAATAACTCGTGAATATCTTGGTGTATGAATGTTGTTAAAGGGAAGGGAGTATGCAAGGATAGGTAAGTTTGAAGAAAGTTAGTGAGGATGGATTAAGTACGAAGTTGTTGTTTTGAGTAAAATGCACAGTTTCTTGCCTATCTCCTAAGGGAAGGGTGTGATTACTTATGCATGTGCATATGTATGTATAAAAGTAATTAGTTAAATTGTGATATATAGTAAATATTCTCCATTAAAATTAATAGTATGTGTAATTTACAGTTTTTATTATTAATAAGCATATTTCTAGTAAAATACAGTAGCTTCTTTGGTGCTGAGTAACAGCTCACAGCTGACTGCTTTCAAAAGATACCAGACCAGATTATGTATTCCTACGCCAAACCATATGATCTGCAAAAACATGTGTTTAGCAGCTGTCATTTCTGACAGTCAACACCAAAGAAGTCATGGAGCTACTGTAGCTAATATTAACAATGGTGATTTCTCATATCCTGATATAATTTTTCCAGATAGAAGAAAATCAGAGTTGGACTATGAAAGAGAAGTTCGGGAAATAAAAAGAAAAATGACAGGATCTACTTCTATGAAGCTAGAGGTACCCATGGGGTACAAAGGTATAGAGGCTTATATGAGCCAAATTTTAAAATCCACGTGTCCTCTAGAGCAGTGGTATTCAACTATTTTTTTCCCGTACTCCTAAATAATTATCTTCAACATTGTAGCCCCAAAGTTGTTGGTGCATAATGCAAGTTATACCTATCCTATAGCCTACATATATATATATATATAAAAAGTTAAATCCAGAATAATGTATAAAATAATAAGTTTTATATGAAAAATATTTGTATTAAATTTTACGTAACCACTAAGAGGTCTTCACATTCCTCCGGTTGAATACCATTGCTCTATAGTCTAGAACTAAGGTATATATTACAATATCAGTTTGAAATTAGATCAATGTCAATCAATTAAAGTGCACACAAAAAAAGAGCCCTTGTCTCATATAATTTTTTAAAACATCGTATTTGGGAAAATAGGTAAACTTTGAATAATTTGTGGGAAAATAAATAGAGGAATTATGCAGCTCTTTTCTTTATCTAAGTTTTTCGCGTATGTCAGCTGAAATAGGAGTAACTGGTTTGTTTCCCAGAAATACTCCTAAATAAGTATCATAGGCAAAATAGATGCTTGCGATTCCACAGTAATAAATTAACGGCTGTTATCATGGTTATTTGGTCTGATATATAATATTTTTGTGTATAAGTTGTCTTCTGATGTATTAAGTATTCCTTAAATACCCCTGATTTAAAATATGTTAAGAATTTTATTTTCAAGTGACGATTTTCTCTTCTTTAGATAAAAGGAACGCCTCCGTGACCTCTATAAAAAGCAGCGGCTCAGGTTACCTGACAGCTGCTCAATCTCTGAGGACCTCAAGGTCGCAGGGTAGCGGTGTTTGGTGGTCAACTTTTTCTCTCTCCAGCATCTACTCCACCAGTGGCACAAGACTCTCCGACATGAGAGTGGTCCTGCCAGCAGCCAAGGTGGACGACGAACAAGACCAATATGACGATCAGATCTCTGAGGATGAGGAACAGGATGAAGGAGATGAGCAGATAGCCGAGGACGAGGATTCAGACAGACAAAGAACTGAACCTCTAAAGAAGGATCGTATGGAGATAAATATTAATAACAGTAATTCAGAGTCGATTATCATGAATGGCTTTCACGATGAAGAAAACCGCAAAGAACATATTACAAAGAGTTCGACACAAAAGGTACACGTAAAAGGAAGGGATGAATTAAAAGCTAAGACAGAAGATCCTTCAGAAATCTCACTTAAGGAGCTAGAACCTACCAAAGTATCAGTACAAAGACAGGAGGTCACAAATGAATTAGATAGAATTCTTGCAGATGGAGTTTCGTCGGATACAAATTTGAAACAAAACCATATTGAAGTTAAAAGTGATATTTCTAGCAAACCGAGTGTACCGAATGATAAAATAAGCTCTACTGAAGGGCTATATCCACATCTAGATGTTAAAGTATGGCCATTAGATGAAAGGATTGATGTTAAAACAAAAGATGAATCTTACGATGAAGATATAGCAAATAAGATTTCCAAGGAAACTTATGCAGGAAAGGAAACGAAAATCAGTTTAGTAACAGTCGATATAGAAGGTTTTCCTGATAAAATGAAGAACGATGGCACATATGATAAGTTTGATACATTAACTAGTATTGTTAACGAACAAGTTGGAATCAAAGAGGTTAATGACTCGATAAGTGTCCCGGAGGATTTGGAATCAACACCTCTCATTGAAGCACTTGGAACTTCGAACTATAATGAAATCACCATAAGGTATTAACACAATTACTAGTTACACAATAATATATTTTAAGCCTAAAATGTAAAATAACTTTAAGAACTAATTTAAAATCAACTGAGTATGCTAATGTTATAAATTAGTAAAATACCAATCATTCCCTGGCAAATAGAGCTGCTTTAGCATTCATTAGTAAAGTAGGATTAATCTTTAATTCAGGTTTATATTTCAAGGTAATTATTGTATAATATTTGACTTATTAAATACAATAGTACGTATATTATAAGTAAAACAAACTTATGAACATTACGTAAATTAAAGTATGACCACAATAAATTATTTATACGTTGTTGGCAGTTGCGTTTATTCTCTCTTAAACATCTATTATTCATAATAATCTAACGTTCGTAAAAGCAAATTAGCTAAAGTACAGTAGATAAATTCTAAGTCTTATTGCTTGCTACCTCTACTTTATAATCTTATTTATTATATTTAATGTTTATATTTAATTCTATAGCACATCTCATATTAGAAACATGTCTCATGGATTTCCTCATAGAACATAACACCTTTATATTGTTAAAAAATAGCTATAGCAAGAGTTTTGAATACGAGTTAATAATTAGATGATTTATTTAAAAAAATTAAGAAACTATTGTTTTTCCAAATTATGATGTTTTTAAAGTAGATTGATCAAAGATATAATATGATGTCGAAAAAACAATTAACATTTAAGAAAACATTGGTGTATCATTAAGATAACAAATTTTTAAAATATTAAAAATGCTTCATCAACTCACACTTAAATATATAAGTGTGAATAAATACTCTAAAACATTAGCTAATATATTAAAGATATTAAATGCAAACACAAGTGTGAGTTAGCGCAGAAAGTTAAAGTATAAAAAAAAGTTTTGAATTTTTGCCATTTATCCATGGCTGCTTCTGTAGTGTGACTGCCAATTTCTTGCAAATTTTCCAGTAACACTGAAAAAAGCCTTTTATTTTAGCATCCCAGAAAACAGTTTACAAACCGAAGTTCTTCTTGAGCATAATAATGGTGCCAAGAATAGACGGAACCAACCTAACCAAATAGAGAAGATACCACGTTTGGACTTGAATCCTTTACGAGATCCATCTTTCGTGAATCTTATTCTCGGCCTTGCCATTTCCTCCTGCGCCGACACCAACTTCAGTTTTCTGATTCCATTACTACTCGGTGACCTGGACTTCAATAACGAGAAGATTGCGTTCATAATGTCAGTAATTGCCTGTGCTGACATTACCGCAAGATTTGTAGCACCCTCTTTAGCAGGCATAGGCAAGTTTTCTGACAGGACCATGTACCTCGTGGGACTCGTTCTGCTTGTCATCTCTAGGACATGTGAGTATATAGGACATTTATGAATATCATCAATAAATGAAAATACTAAATTTTTCTAAACAAAGTGTCGAGGAGCATAGACCTTCATCTGACAAAAATGGAAGTTAAAATTGAATGTATATACAATAGCTATAGTTATAGATCCAATTTAAGCTTGGAATATTTTATCGCGTAAATACTTATATTTTTACACGAACAATACATTCGATATTTTGTAAATTTGACATTAAAATCAAGCTTACCAGAACCAGTAGGTAAGTTGACAGTATTCTCTTGTATGGGTTGTTGGCAGCAAGGAAGGTCAGAGCTAGAATCATAACCGGATGCATTGAGTTGGGTATATTTAAACTATTTCTTCACTGTTCTTCATCACACATGTGGTATAAATTCTTCTGAATTCTACCTCCTCATTTGCACCATTATAGTATACGTATGAGGATAACCCATACAGATAGTAAGGCAGAGTAGAGAAATAAAATAAAATAAAGGGACCTAAGAGATCATATTAAGGACCAAACCTCGTGTTGGAATTTATTCCCAATATAATATCCTTTCACAAATAGTCCTCCCCGTGTCATTGTAGTTGAGACATTAAAAGCAAGTTTTTTAATTGAGTCATTAATATACAGTTATATATTTCTATGAATGACAATTTCAACTCTTAGTGATCTATGTCTTAATTAGTTTTAAGTTAAATATAAAAAATATACCTTCATAGGGTTAATTTATTTATTTGTAAAAGGAAGTAGTCCTAATAAAATACACATTATTCTTTCGAAAGGATTTAAAACTGGGAACCTTAGCTAATTAGGCATACGCTCTATTATTATATAATTCAATTAAATTTTATTTTAGGTGTTGGAATACAAGAATATTATTGCCTTAGTCTAAGGTAAAAGGTGAGGCCATTCACCTGGTGGAGGAAGGGAATGACAGAACACTAAATAAGAAAGTTAAGAATCAGTTTTGGCTCACCTATGTCTTATTACCTGTCCTGACTTTTCGTACTTAGCCATGCTAATAGGGTACGAATGAGAAAGGTATAATTTAGAGGAAATGCATCCGTATTGGAGTTAAACGAAATTGGGAAATCTTTTAAGAATAATTATATTGGAACATCCATCTGGATGGTCTTCTCCGTCCCTATTAAGCAGGACTAAATGAAACTGATGTTTAATCCGCGTGACCACAAATGTGGTTAAGTATTAGTTGACCCTACTGGGATTGATCCCTGGCTTCCTGGGTGTGAGTCAATCATAATATCCGTGACGTCAATCTTGCTTGTTAAAGGCAATAAAAAACTCTACTTACCAAAGTGCATAGAGTCAACTAATAATGTTATATTTGACAAACTTTGCTTCCAATGAAATAAATAATCTTTTCAAAAGTTTGTTTTGATTGGTTACAATTGTCTTAATATCTCCACTCTTTTTGTTATAAATAAAGGTCTACGATACTTAAATCGCATCTCGGTTTGGACCTCAAATATATTTTCAATATATTTGTCTTAGTAATAGGTTTATTTTATACTCCAGACATTATGATTAATAAAAATAGCGTGGAAAGAGTTTTTGAAATCAACTATGAAATTTACATTTTATGAAAGCTCGCCCGTTGTACATATCTAGGTTTAGACTTTCGATCTCCTCAACATGTGAATCAAGCACTTAGTTCACTTAGCAATCAATGCATTTTTAGGAGATGTTAATCAATATAGTATTGAGTCTATTACTACCAATATGAATGAGACCAGTGATACCACTTTACAATATTTGGAAAATACAAAAAAATTAACAAATTAGTTATTTAAAATAACTAAACTATTACATTTATCCCAATTTAATTTTTGTCAAGTAAAAAATGCAGAAAGCTGAATTTTGAAAGTTTTTTCAGTTCGGCCTAAGCCTAGTGTTTAATTTATCTACTAAGCGGCCGTGAGGTGAGCTCTTATAGATCGATTCTAGGTTTCCATTGAGAGGAAACTGTTCCATATTTATTGAATCCATTGCTACTAATGATTCTTATCTCTCTCCACAGTTGTGACATACTACACCTCTTTCAAAGAGCTACTGTGGGTGGGTGCTGCTATAGGTCTCTCTAGAGGGGTGAAGAACACTTACGACCCCACGGTCATACCTTTGGATACACTACCGTCCACTTTGGTGCTGCAGATGGTGTCAACAGGGGTCATATACTTCATTCTAGGACCTCTAGTCGGTAAGTACCTTTTTTCGGGATGGATTCAACTTGAGGAGCTACCTTTATTTGTCGTGACACACAAATTATAAGGGTGGTATTTATAAACGTGACTGAGTGTTGTTTGTGGGGTAATTTTAGGGTCTAGTTATTATTTGAATTCCACAATTATGAATAAGGATTAGAAAATGTTGTGTGACTGGATGGTTGTGTTGTTTCACATTTGGCACCACGGGTATCAAAATTGACTTGATAGGTCTCCATACATTTTCATGAAGATTTAATTCTACATGTAAACAGGTTGTTTATTATTCAGGTATTATAATTGTACTGTAAAAATTGTTCTTTGAAACCAGGAACAAAGATAAACATATGAGCACTTAAAAAATGATAAAGATTTACTAGAGTTAAAAAAAACAATATAATCATAAAAATATAATATCCAACCATTAACAATTCTCAAAAAACGTTAATCTAGCTAAATACTCAGGGAAATACTATGCAAAATTTCATGATAATTGATGTATAAATGTGTATACATATATATGCGTAAATATGTGTATATATATGAAAGCTTTATATGTACAAACATATATTTTTGTATGTAAATGTGTATATAAATATATACATAAATATATATATAAATGATATGTATATATCTACATTGAATGTGTACATATGTGTATATGTATTTATGTGTGTATATTAATTATATATACATATATATAATTAATAATACATTAAATGTGTACATATGTGTATATGTATTTATGTGTGTGTATATTAATTATATATACATATATGTACATATATGTATATATAATTAATATACAGACACATAAATACATATAATGTAGATATATACATATCATTTTTATATATATACGTATGTATATATTTATATACACATTTACATACAAAAATATATGTTTGTACATATAAAGCTCTCATATATATAGAGATATTTACGCATATATATGTATACACATTTATACATAAATTATCATGAAATTTTACATAGTATTTCCCTGAGTATTTAGCTAGATTAACGTTTTTTGAGAATTGTTAATGGTTGGATATTATATTTTTATGATTATCATTATAATTATTATATATATTTTTTAAGATTATCATTATGATTATTATATATATATATATATACATTCATATATCTCTATCTCTACTACTTATAAAACAAAGTATCAGTCCGTATATTTGTTGCATAAGATAGGTTATAGGCTATTGATCAAACAAATTAAATCACTAAATCTTATATCTTTCAAATATTTGTTCTTAAAACGCTTGATCAATGATGAATTCCTTCTATTTTATGTACTTAGAGCTCATTATTCTTCTGTATAGCTCAAGCGCCCAATCCAAACAGTAATAATTATAGAAATGAATACAGTTCCATAGTTAATCCAAGGAGAAATAATATTTTAGTTCAGTTGGTTGTTTTAAATGAACGGATCCAGAGAACTACGGTACTGAATAATTTTGAATGGTGTATTTTTTATAACATGTCGAATTACTATAAAAGGGTTATGAGCTAATTAAAAATTATCCATGTCTTTTAGAAGCCAAGCAGTAGCTTTAAAGGCATTACAAGTGTTTTATGTAGACCAAGGAGTGGCAAAAGCGATGATTGTCACAAGTGGATCTATTGTTATGACTTCAGAAAAAATCAGACCCAACGATGTGTATTTGGTGATAAGTTCGGAGATTCCGGATTCAAACATCGACACACAGCTGCGTGCAAGTGTAGCCAAGCATATGGTACACGGCCACGCGGACTTTTTAATCGATCGTCTTCGAGCATGCATCAAACATTATCCAACTTGCTTCCAAATAGGTGCGGCGATAGGGTAGGACGGATATACCAAATACCAAGATTGTATCCTGAAAATGGAAGGCGCTTGGCCATGACCTATTCTTGAGCGTTGGAGGTAGAAAATCGTTGGATTGTCCCACAAAACCCCGCCCTGTTAGGAGGGCTCGATTACCAAATTAATGTGGAGCTGTGCAGAATTATCAAATCCGTAAAGTATAGATGTAAGTAAATCAATAAGGGCGGTGATCAAGTGGCGTTTAGCATTAACTTAACCAATGAGATGGAACAACTTCATTTGGGATTATTCAGAGTGTTGTGCATTTACTTGTCCTTCTAGAAGATTGTCAATATGTATATTTTACAGCAAGTGTTGTCACTGACGTCACAAACAACAGATAAAACACAATCTTAACAATATTCTTCAAATTGTGTGCTGGAGATCCCTTTGCGAAGACTTTGCTTACATTGAGGCTGATACATAAATCTTGGGAAATTAACAATTTTCAGTGCCGAGGGTAAAAAGTTTCTGTTGAGGAACCCCGTGGAGTAATTAAGGTTTATTGTCTCAGTGACTTACACCCAAATAACACAGTGTGTTATTACTTACAAATATGGTTCCATGTTGTCAAATATCCAACTTCATTTGAAAACTTTCGTACCGTGAAAGACGTAACACACGTATCCTACCAATAAGTTGGCAAAGCACCGTGACTTAAAGAGGATGACTCACACTGCTTCAGTACTTTATCACAGGCCAATTTGTTTTGGTATTCTACCTAATTCAAATAATTGATCTCTCTCACATTAATATGTTTTCATGTGACAGACAATCTCGCTCACAAGGAAAGCATGTCGGAAGATAGAAAAATAGCAGAGTAATTGATATACAATTCGGACTTCAATGAAGATATTTTTAATTCAGGTTAAAGTGAGCTCAACCAAATTATACGGTTTCTCTCGGACAAGACCGTGTAGCACTTGGGTCCTCTTATAAACAAAAATATTTACATATTTTAGAGGTGTGCGAAGATCGCTTTTTAAATGCTAAGTGAAGTCGAAGCGAATCTTGAAACTTACGAAGAAAGGTTGAAGTCGAAGCTACCTAGGTTTTTTGTTGTTGTCACTTAACAACACTTTTAATTTTTATATTAATCGTTTTTCTAGATCTTGTCAGTAACAAGGGTCAGGAAAATTTCCTTATTTGTTACCCAAGGACTATATTAATAACTAATGAACACAGAATTACTGATAAGCTTAATAACTTATAAATCAAGTTTTATTCTGAAAATTGAAAAATGACACCTGGACACGGGAATAGAACCCTGGATCTTTAGCTCGATTTGGGTTCGAATTCCTTGTCCAGGTGTCATTTTTCATTTTTCAGAATATTGTATCTAAATGGAGTAATCCTCACTAAAAAGCATAGATTTGGCTATTTGGCTCTTGATTAAGTTTTAATTTTTACTTTGCTGAGTTTATAATATTATTTGGCAAACTTTACACATGCATGTCTTTTTATCTGAATTTCTCTGATAATAATTATAAATTAAATTCCGTTTTCGTTTCCTATTTTCCGTATCAGCCATTTTGAATAATAAAGAAAATGTGAAGAAGCTATGAAAAACTTCTGTGTCAAAATGCACTTGTAAATTTGTCACCAAAGAGATACTGTAGAATATTAAGGACCCAAAATCAGACGTGAGCTGAGTTGATAGCACAACTTAAGCGCTTTCTCTGCTTCATACCAGTGACCATGATGTGATTTATTTATAGGTATTTTTATTTCTTACAAAAATATGTTGGCTATAGTGAATATAATATATTAACATTTACTTACCCGTTTTTGATCCATGCCTACGGTGTGTTAGTTGAATTACTTATCAGTGTTAAAATTCTGTTAGTAACAGTTTTAAATTTATTAAATATTGACAAATGAAATATTTAGTAATATAATATTAAATCATCCGATAATTTATCGAGGTTTTATCCTTCCTTTGAATATTTCAAATATTCGAAGGTTATTGTAGATGTCGAAGTCGAGGCCGAAGGAGATTTGACCTTCAAATTCGACTTCGACCTTTCGAAGCTTCTCACACCATTAACGGATTAATTTTATATATATACTATTTGAGGGAGACGACAAATCACCAGCTATTTATATTACAAATTTTGAATATAAACAAGCCTCTAATAAACACAAAACAGCTTACGGAATAAGTAATGGTCTTATAGAGTGTTAAATATCAATTAAGAAGAGCGTTATTTTAAGATGCGCCTGAAGGTAAAGGACATACTTTTATAATTAATGTATTATTGATTAAATTCAGGTTTGAGGTATATGTTGCCTTTGCAATGATTTTATTGGGCATAGCCGGTAATTTTTTTAGAAGGGGGAAGAACAGAAAACGTTACAATTAAAATACCTTTGCATTATTGTAACGAATAAAATACGGTTTGTAACATATCGAAGTAAGGTTACACATCAAAATTACTGCTAAATTTAGCTCCTATATCATGGAATGAGAATAAAATGTCACATTAAACCTCAATTGAAGGCTTACAAGAAGTAATTATATAACTAAATTTATATAATTTTATATAAACACATACCGCTAAAGACGCAACAAAATGCTTATGGGAGTTGTCACAGTATCGTTCTCAGTAGAATTCCGACAAACTTACCCGTAGTTCCAAGAGTCACTATGAGTTCAACGACTGACTGAAAATACCCTACATTTGCCCAGATGCTGTTTAACTTCATGGTCAACCAACAGGTGCGTTCGCCATTGCAAAGACAAACAGACTTATGTGTCAAAATATTGATGAAACTCATCACGGACTTTCCGCAAAGCACATCCCGAAAATCTTCTTCTGCAAAACAATCCTATTTCATAGTTCCAAGGGCAAATCATTCCAACTACAAAAATGAATCGGCGAGTAAAATAATTAATGACTGTTTATAAACTATTTCTGAGTGCCATCCCGCACTTACACTTTCATAGGCACTACCCTGTCTAATTTTCTATCCTCTTAGGTCATTCGGTTTATCCATCCATGTTCTTAAATTAAAGCCTGAGCATCCACTATTTTGCTAGATAATTAGAAACCACCTAAATTGTGTAATGGGACCCGTTTGCAGGTAAACAATCTGCACAAATTTATCATTGAGCCGAGTGTCATGACAGATTGCACTACGGAGAATGTGTCTTGATTATAAGTTTAAATACATGTAAAATCCTATCAAGGTTTGTCATGCGATGACCATCGACATAGAGCAAGGAGAAACCCTGAAGGTGGCAGGTGTTGATCTCCATGGCAAGTGTTTCCCACATGGACAACTATAATATGTGATGTGTTCCCGTAATAGTTCTAGCAGCAACCTGTAAATGCTTGCTCCTGATGATCAAACCACTAGTCGTTTACAAAGAGGCCTCCTCTTAAATTTGGTTACTTTATATCATTGAATAATTTTTTTTGTGTGTTTAATCTTAAAACCGAAATAATTACCCTACATTTACTTTTTAGATTTTAAGATAAATAAATTATCAAATACAAATCTTTCATCATGATTATTTCTACATAATACGTTGCGTGATTTCTTCTGTGTGTGGGAAATTAAAAAGACTGGCATTAGAAACGTTATTATTTTAATGTAATTTTTTTTAGCGACGTTATTATTTTAATATATTTTTTTAGCGCTGCTTCTTACTACCCTTTAGGATAATACGCTATGTACTAACTACGAAAACGGGCTATGGATTAGGATGGTTAAATTTATAGGACGTGTATCCGCATTTGTGAAGAGAGAGAGAGAGAGTGAGAAACAATTTAGGGAAAATCCCCTTCAGTACCCACGACCGTGATCGAGCCACGATCACTCCATAATCGTTAGTCTAGTCTATTATAAGAGCTGTTCCTTATACCAAGGTGGCTAACATATTTTATAAAACTGACATTAATACCAGTGAAACTGAGGGCAAATGCTAGTACATATGTATTCATATACATTCATTGCATATATATGGTATATTCTTATATAGTAAATATATATCATATAATTCATTCTCCACGTTACAGTGACATTAAATAATCTTTTTTACTCAGCACAAAACTCACATTCATGTTTTGTCATTACTTCTTGGTCAAATGATCATGTACATTGAAGCATAACATACTTGGACCACGTGTTCATTTGAAAATTTTCCACCAAATATCCCAAAAGAAAGTATTGTGGCGTCGCCCTTACTCTTCCTAGAAGACTAAGGCTGGCGCACAATAAGAAAACTAAACTAAAAATAACAAGGTAGCAGG